>CM024239.1:70973795-71076875 GCA_013421045.1 Propylea japonica | reverse complement strand
ACCGATAAGTGAGGTTATGCTCAGACACTTCATTGTTAGGCTGAGCTGTTGCCAATTTCCTTTTTTTCAGATTTTATGTTCGGTGCCTATGTTCCACTATGAGACACTCAACAGTGCTCCACAATGAGACGTCTCATTGTGGAACAAATATAATTCATATTATTAGAATATGCGAATCCGAAATTTTTAAATTTTTCTTCTTCTATATGGCTTAAAATCGCAAAAGAAAAAGCGAAGGGTATTTTTTCCGACTTGCAAATGAGGAGAGCTGTTGAATCAGTCCTCGAGGATCATCCCTAAGGATATCGGCGAGAGCAGTTCGGAGTGAAATTTCAAACGCTAGCGCGATACGTAAAAAACAAAGGGAAGCCGGCGGAAATATAATTAGGATGTCTCCTAATTATACATGCAGGAGAATATTCACTATTGAACAAGAAAAATCGTTCAAAGAATATTTAGTAAAATGTAGTAAAAAAGTAAAAAATTGGATAAAATCAGAAATGTGAAGAAAAAAGGAAAAAAGTGTAACGATTCCGATAGTGACAAACTAAGCAGTGATGGAATGAGGTCCGATGGCGATGACTGAATTATATTTTTGAATAAAATGGAATTATAAATCAATTTGTCTCATTGTGGATTCTGTGTGTCTCAATGTGGAACATAAAATGTTCCACATTGAGACAAAAACACCTTCTTCAAAAGACTCGAAATTAGGAAAATTTGATCACATAGTGCTTCAACGAAAGCAAGGTCCATTGGAATATTGAGCAAACTATATGTAATGCCAGAAATCGTGAAAATTTTTCTCTTATTTTTCCAATAATTCAAAATTATGTAAAAATTGTCTCACTGTGGACCACTCTCCCCTATTGAATCGACACACTGGGCTACTGGCGGAACCCTTCTCTTTCACCAAGCTTTTTCCGTAAAAGCTCGATCAACGGTTCAGTTGGTTGTATGGCACGTAGTGCTGTCTTGTTGAAGTAAACGTTGTCCAGTCCATATATCAGATTCCGGCCATAAAAAATCGTTAATCATCTCTCGATAGCGCCAAGTTAAGTAATTATTTTAAGGTCTCAAAGACTCCGCCTGACCATAAACTGCACTAAACACTTACACGTTGAGGATAGACTGGCTTTACATAATAATATTGGGTTTGTGTCTCTAATTAACGAATTATGAGCCGAAAAAACGGTCTCAAACGATAGGGTTCTACTCCGTGATGACGAATCCGAGGTCAAATACAATTCTGTTCTGTTTGTTCTAGAGACTTGAGAAGTTCGTTAACCAGCCAAATCGTACAGGGTGTTCCATAAATATGGCCATTCAAAATTTTCGTCCCGCCATATCTCAGACAAAACAAAACCAATCGATTTGAATTTTACGGCCACATGCAAGATGCCCATAAAAAAACCTTTTGCAAAATTTTGTGGCCATAATGTTAACCATATAATTTAATTTAATGATATTACTGGATTTTTACATATCTTTTGAATAATTTCCAGAATATAATTCCGGTCGTGCTTAGATTTTGCATTCATATATAGTCCGTTCACGAAAGGTTGCCGTCGTTTGGCCGTGATAATTTGACATATTCCACTGTGCATATTAAAATTTTAGGTTATGATTTTTATTTCTTGTCAGATTGATACGCAATGTTGTAAATATTGCATAGAGTTGTCTGATAACTCGCAAGCTCGTCGGACGAGTCCGGGTACATTCGGCAACATTGAATTTATTTTACGTTTATGACAGCAAATACTGCCAACTTCAGATAAATAAGAAACGCCTACTATGTGCTCAACCTTTCGTGAACGAGTATACTTAGCATGAATCTCATAAGCCCCATACAATTTTGATGTGATAGAATTATTGCTCTAGCTACTAAAGACGAGCGCTAAAAAGTACCTGTTCGGGGATTTTCTTTCATTTTTTTACGCCATTTTCAGGAGAAACTCATCGTATGTTCACGTTACAGTATCATGTTCTAAGATTCAAACCAAGCAAGATATTCCTAAAAAATTCATAATTGTAAGCAACTGTTGTTTATTGTAGCATTGTATAAGAAAGGATAGTAGGTCAACCATACGGGATTTTAGTTTCACACCCCAGATAACGCCGATAGGTGGCGCAAAAGAGCCAGTGTCCTCGCTTGTCTTAGCTAAGTGCAGTTGGTAATGTCGTAGATTGAAGCGTACAGATTCAAAAGTTCCATTGCGTCGGCTACTAAATAATAGATGGCACTTACAATGAATGTAGATGTCGCCAAAAACAGGAGAAAAGACGGCCAGTGGCGTGTTTTTCGAGTTGGGCTACTTTTTTAGTTGATTATGACTACCCTAATTTTTTTTTCAGAGTTTGCGATATTCTGATTTTTTCGTTCCAGTAATTCGCCGGTAATTTCGATAATACGGAATACAAAATAACAAAACAATTACATTATCATTCTTCTTCCTCTTAACAATTATATTAAATTATGCTAATAATTCTGTCCCACGTTTACAACGTTCTATTAAAGTTTTGGTTCAATCTGTAGTGAATTCGATATATTTTCATAATAAATGTTTTAAAGAATCAATAAGATTTGAGTTCAATTTGAATATTTCATATTGAGTTGGTACATGCGAAATCCAAATATCTGAAAGACTTATAGTATTTTTTTCTCGATGATTAATTGTGTTTAATGTTGGTTTCCATCCTACCTGAGTATTTGGTAGTGCCCTAAGTATCTTATGAAACTGAGTAAATGAAGTCAAAAATGTTCGAAAGTTTCCAGAAACACTTAATCTTTCCTGGAAGTTTTCGAATACGTAGATAGGTAGTTTTTATTTGGGTTCCATTCTGGCAACTTTTTCTAGGCCTGATGTGATATGATCAACTTATAGGAGATTTCATGATATCAATACATAATTATACATACATGTATATTTTGTTGGTATAATATCGAAAATATTAGTTCCAATATGTAATACTGAAGATTAAATATCGATTCAAACACACGAGTTTTATGATATGCACCTGTGATGCTGAAAAATTAGCTTCATCTAGGGCCCAGGTATTCTCAAAATTGTCTGAAATCCCTATCGTAAAACACCTTTTCTAGGTAAACATTATTCATATTCGCTTCCAATGGTCGAAATTTTTGCTTACCCAAAACGTCATTCAGTTTCGGTACACTTTGTGTTACCTGTATAAAATATATCAGTTTAAATACTGGTTCAGACCGAACACTTCTATCAGTTGTGTGCGAAATACGTATCATATCGTGTTTGACGTGAATTTTGAGTTAGACAAGATTTCGATTCCTACATCAATTTAATATTCCAGAAATTGATAACAGTTATCCTGAGGTAAGCTTACTGTTCAAATCATTTATTCATTCAACTTGCTAATTTTAGAAGATACTACGGTTAAACTTCGAAAGATATTTAAAATCAATTTTTTGTCTTTCAAAATTTCCGATCAAAATTAAAATACAAATATTTCTAGAAATGGCAGGAAATAAGTGTGTTTATTTCAACTGTGGTCTCAGCAAAAGAATCGATGCTTCGATTAGAATGTACCGATTTCCAGCAAAGGACGCAGAAAGATGTAAAAGATGGATTATTCTTCCGGTAAGGCATATATATTTATTTATTCAGTGCTCTTTGATACACAGGTTTTTTTATCGCAATAAACGATTTATCTGCAATTTTTTCGGTATATTTCTCGGCTATCATAAGTATCCACTCACGAAACCTGAACATCCATGTAGGGGAAAAAATTAATTTTATTGTATTCATTAATTGTACATAAGAGTGTGAAAATATAATTCTTGCGTACTATATCTTTTTTCACTGCACGGTTAGTACTTTGTTGTGTATTACGAAACTTGCCCAAAAATTTATGTCTTCAATAATTCGATTTTTTTGGAGATTAACTTATACTTTTTTATTTGCCAGTTGAACTCTGGTAATTTCAAAATGAAAATTATAATATTTCACAGCTGGAAATAAATAGATTCAATCTACAAAAAAGCGTAACTATTCGAACACCAGGCGACTAGAAAATAGGCTAACCAAGTTTTATTGTCGGTGCTCGTGTTGTTTATTACCCCTCCAGGTAAAAAGTGAGTAACATGGGTGTGGTTTTCTCAAAACCACTTTTGGAAATATTTTTTAGTGAATTTGGAAATTACATTGATTAACTAATTGTTAGATAAATGGCCTCTGAGATACTTTCATCCCTTATTTTGAATTAATGCTATTTTGACTGCAATTGAGTTCTGCTTGTCGTTATTCACCAAACTCGTCCAAAAATACCATCACTTTGATAGAAATTAACACATTCAATCTTTTAATTATTCAAGCATCTGGATGCCACTATAGGAAAGGCGAATAAAGAAAATACTTTAGATATTCTTGTTTCTGACCCAATGGAAGAATTAAATACCGCTTCTTCCTTTCAGTTTATTACCCTCACTGTTTACAAACGAACAATATGGTTAAAGTTTGCGAAACCACTTTCGAAATATTTGTTCACTGTAATTTGTTATGACGAACGTAACAGTCAGAGGGGGCCGATTCTTGAATCTCGAGTAGAAATTGTCGCATGTGACAATTGTCACGGGCCAGTGTCGAGTGACTTTTAACAAAGCGTATTCTTGAACGTCATTCGACACTTCAAAATTTTAGCGAATAGTTAACTATGGCAACAGCGCATAACTTTATGAGCATTTTCGCAAAGAATGCGTTCATCTTCGATTTATGTTCTGTGTTCACTGTTCGATGATTTGATTTGAAGACAAAGCGTTAAGATAGATTAGTTTAGTTGTTAGTTTAGATTTTTAAGTATTTTTATTTGTTAACTAGTGCATTATTGATCTGTGATAATTATCTGTTTTATTAGATTAGTGTTTTTATATATTAAAAATAAATAATGGAAACTAAAGTCTATTGTACGCAAGAACAAAAATCGAAACTAACAGAGTTAGTTTTTTAGCTGATAGTCAGCTTAACAAAGGAAAATTTTCAAATTCTTTCACATTTAAAGAAAGTGAAAGAAGATGGAAAGAAATAGGCGAGATTCTAAATGCCATCCCAGGTGCCAGCAAAGACTGGAAACAATGGAGAAAGGTAAATATTTTTGTAATTTTTCACTTTCATGGTTTAAAAGTACATATATTTATTTATTTCAGACTTGGCAAGTGATGAGGAGTAAGGCTAAGTCTAAAAAGGCCAAGGAAAACAATTATACGCGGGGTACAGGAGGTGGACCTCCTGTGGAATTACTTACGCAATCAGAAAGACTGATAATTGAACAGATGAACCCACAGCTATTAGAAGGGAACAACAACGTGGAGGAATCCTTCACATATTTTATGTTCCCAGGGAGTAGCTGCGAAATAGATGTGGTTGTGGATGACCACAATTACAATATACGAGAGGTACCATCGCCAGCTGCAGCTAGCACGCCTCAGGTTCCAGCTGCCGAAAGGAGAAGATTATCTAAGGCAGATCAATTGCCTCAAGTGCTCTGGCAGAAATTTCCAAACAAGATGTGGAAATCAGGAAAAACTATTATGATCGCCAATTGGCATTATTGGAACGGCTTGTCGTAGCAGTTGAGGAAATTGCTAGGAAAAGTTAAAATTTTGTTTATTGTATAATATTTTCGTTAGTCGCTAGTTTGTAGAGTTTTTTCTGTTGAAATTTTTTTTAAATGTTGTTTATTCGTTTATTTTTATTATATTTTTCATTGTTATTGACTGATTTGTATGAGTTCCTAATATTTTTTATTTATTTCAATTTTATAATCAATAAAAGTTAGTCGCTAGTTTGTAAGAGTGTTCAAATCTTTTTAAATTATGTTTGTTCGTTTATTTTTATTATATTTTTCATTGTTATTAAATAATTTGTGAGTTCCTAATATTTTTTATTTATTTTAATTTCATAATCAATGAAAGTTAGTCACTAGTTTGTAAGAGTGTTCAAATCTTTTTTAAATTATTTTTATTCGTTTATTTTTATTATATTTTTCATTGTTATCAACTAATTTGTATGAGTTCCTAATATTTTTTATTTATTTTAATTCATAATCAATAAAAGTTATGTTCCTTTAGCCTTATTTTAATTTGTGTACTGAAATTTTCAAGCAGAAACATTTTGCAATAATATTAAAATAAAATTGTTCTATAAAATCAGTCTTAAAAATGATATAAAACTATTTATTCATTACACAAAATTTATTTTTCAACTATCTTCTTCGTAACCTGTTCATCAGTTGCCTTTGAATCCTTCTGCCAGCTACCAAATCTGGATTCATTCGTCCAGTTGCGTTTTCAAAAACTTGAGGATCTACATCAATCTCAAATTCAAAATTCAGTTCCTCATCTTTTAATCTATATAATATATATCTATATATAATAATAATTTGTATCAAATTATTCCAACAAAGGGACCTATGACTTATAATACAGAGCCATCTACTTTTAGTACTTCCAACTTTGGATGTTCATTATCGCATATTTTCAGGAATCTTCTAGAATCGAGAAATACTTAAACCACTGTTCAAGGAAAAGAACAATGCTAAAACTGTTAACAATACAGACTAAGGTAGTTCAGTTGCGTAGCATTTCATGAAGCATAATTGCTTGAACAGAGTGATAATATTGAATGTTGTACATATTTTTTATGAGGTTGACATTTCACATTTTTGAGAGGAGGATATTCATTTACAATGTGATATTATTATTAGGTAATTATACAGGGTGTTTCATTGGGAAATGGAGAAAAGTGGAGGATGAATGAAGCACCTTCAGGTGCTGATCTTTTCAGCATATGTTTTACCTATATTTTGATCTAGTGGGACTGCGAAATCGATGATCGTTGCAGTTTTATCCTTTTTGTCCCAAACAACCATGTCCGGTCTATTGTGCTCAGTTCCCAGGTCCGTCGTTATCGTGAGGTCCTAATATACCTTTGATTCGCCGTTTTCCAGTACTGACTCCGGGACGTAGAGATGGTGCGGTGAAAATGTTTTATAAGATTTTTACTCAGGCACATGACTTGGTGTACCACCTTTCCCATATTGTCATGCCGTGACAAATATGTGCCGGCTATCACTGAGCAACCTGATATTAGATGTTGGATAGTTTCTTCAGCGTTGTTGCATAGTCGGCATTTAGTGTTGTCAAGTTGTTGTTTCATTATGTGTTTAGTGTAGTTTCGGGTGGGTACCACCTGGTCCTGTATGGCAAAGATGGTTCCTTCAGTCTGCGGGAAGAGGTAACCCTGGGTCAGGTAAGTATTAGATGCTACTATGTCTACGTCTTCCTGGTGCAGACCAGCGTAAAATCTGCCATGTAGTTGCTTAGTCTGCCAGCTCTGCCTAAGTTGCTCTACTTGATCTACCCTGTCGTTCCCGCCTTCAATCGTCTCTCGTGACATGCTTTCCTGTGCAGTTACCCATTGATGTACTGGTAAGTTTGTGTTGTTGAAGTGGTTTTTAATGTTGATTATTTCTTTGTTACAGGTATCTTCTATGGAGCAGAGGCCTCGACCTCCCTCTTTTCTAGGTAAGTATAACCTTTCAATGGCCGAGTTAGGGTGTAGTAGGCCGAACTGAGTCATTGTAGTTCTAATTTTTCTATCCATGAGTTGCAGGTCCGTTTTAGACCAGGCGAGTATTCCTGCTGTGTACGTGAACGCCGGAATGGCCCAGATGTTAATGGCCATCAATTTATTTTTCGAGGACAGCTGTGACTTTAGAATAAGTTTTACTCTTCTGAGTAGTTCCGTTTTGACTTTTTCTTTATTCTCCGATTGCCTGATCTCAAATGTTTGTTCTATGCCTAAATATTTATATGTTTCCTCCGTACTCAGCGTATTTATTTCTCTACCATCCCTCAACCGTATGCTCTCCTCTTCCGCAATCTTTCCTCTTTTGACTGTTATCGTCGCACACTTCTCCAGTCCCAACGTCATTCCCACATCATCACTAAAGTTCCTCACCAGCTCCAACTCCCCCTCCAGTTGTGCTCGTCCCCTTGCGTAGAGCTTCAAATCATCCATATAGAAAAGGTGCGTGAGTTTTGTTCGGACATCGATGGCATATCCGTATTGTGATCTATTGAGCATCCGACTTAATATATTGAGCGCTAGGCAGAACCAGGGAGGACTTAGACCATCCCCCTGAAATATGCCCCTTCTGATTCTTATTTCGGCTGTTTCGTACGCGTCGGTGCCTTTGCTCACTGTTAGGGTTGTTCTCCATGTGGTCATAAGAAATTTCAGCAATTTTATCACCCTCTTTTCAATCTTGTAGATTTCCAATACTTAGATCAGCCAGGAGTGTGGTACTGAGTCATAGGCCTTCTGGTAGTCTATCCAAGCCACAGCGATCTTCTTATTCTTTTTTTTGCCTGTCTGGTGATTGCTCTATCTATGACCAGGAGTTCTTTGCTTCCACGATTCTTGCTTTTGCAGCCGTTCTGCTCCCAGGACATTATGTTGTTGTTTTTAAGGTGTTTGTTTATTTTGTGAGCTAGTGTGGATGTAAGTATCTTGTAGGCAGACGGTAGGCAAGTAATGGGCCTATAATTTTCTGGTAGTGCTGGATCTCCCTTCTTAAGTATCATGTGGGTTTTTTCCTTTGGTAAAGTAGGCAGGGATGTTATTAGGGTTATCAAGTGCTTTTACTATTAGGTGCGCCATTGCCTTGTGGGTGGATGTCAAGGCCTTCCACCAATAGTTGTGGATGCCGTCTATGCCAGGGGATACCCAGTTCTTCATCCTTCGGGTCGTCTCTTTGACATCTTCTTCACTCGTTATTACCCTAGGCATGTCTTGTAAATTTTTTTGTGCCTCCTTTTCTGTTTCGATCCATGGTGCATTCCTGTTGTGTTCCCTTTCTGTTGACCATATGGACGACCAATGCTCTTTCATTTTGTTTGGGTTCGGGGGTTTCTGATTGTTGTTGTCTTTTTGTTGATCTAGTTTCCTGAAGAACATTTTTTGATTGTTAGTAAATTGGTTGTTTTGTTGGTATCTTTTGGTCCTTTTGTGGTATCTTCTCAGGCGGTTTCCCAGAGCAGCTGCTTTTTGTTTGAGCTTTTCGTAGTGTGTTCTCAGCTTCATTTTATAGTGTGCGTCCCTTTCCTTCAACCTTAGTTTTTCTGTGTATTCTCTGAGTTTTTTGTGTACTTTCTTGCTCACTTTGTTGTTGTTGAGGTACTGGTAGAAAATACCTATTTCTTTTCTGAGTATTGTTATTCTCTTGTCTAAGCGCTCCTCCCATGGAGGTTTTTGTGGTTGTTTTTCCTCTCTTTTCTCGTTTCTTTTTGTCTGAAGGATAAGGTTCGCGGCGGTGGCTGCGCAATAGACTTTGTGACACAGATCTTCAAATTCTGTTGTTCTGTGAAATGTTTGTTTCAGGGCTTTGTCTATCGCTTTCATCGTATCTCTGGCTTCCATGTTCAATTGAATTTTCTGAATTCTTGGTCTTTTCTCCAGTGGTATGCCTATCCATTTAATACTTAGCTCTTCGTATAGCTCCAATATCTGAAGAGAGGATTCATCTTGTTCTTGTTCAGTTTGTGTTTCCTGTTCCTCCATGTTCAGTTGTCGCCGTGGTGTGCTTGTCGTTCTTTGAATGCTCCTTCTTATGTTTCGCAGTCTGTTGGTCGGTGACTGGATTAACGATTCGGTTCTCATAGTGTTTAGCTCATCTGGGGCCAAAAGTTTTCTGGTTTTTATGTTCCTTACCTGTGCCACCAAGTGTTTTCCATTGAATGGTTTATCTGGATGTAGTTCGAACCATTTTTCGGCTAGTTTTGCGGCGTATTTTTTGGTTTTTGTTTCTCCCTCTGTTACTTGGAAATAAGCGTTGATAAGACTCAGATTCATCTCTCTGGTCCAACGCTGCCTTCCCCTCCTCTGGGAATGAGCGGGATCCGCCAGTTCCGATTCATTATCGTTGCCGGACGGGTCCAAGCTGAGTCCCTGCGTGTTTCCTCTGGAGTTGCATGGCCTTGTGGTTCCGTTTCGCGGAGAGGCGCCACTCGCTTCACCTGGCTCCGCTAGGGCCTGTGCCGGTCTTCCCCCAGGAGCAGTCCCCACTCCGGGGGCGGTATCCGAGGCATCTTCTTCTTCATCGAGAGCTTTTATGTTTACACGGTGTGAGGGTTGCTAACCCAGCACACCGGTCAACTCGGGTATGCGGGGTCGTCACTCCCCGAAGTCCTTTGTGGGCCCCCCTGCATATATATATATATATTGCAGGGGGGTCCTCGGACCTTCGGGGAGTGACGTCCCCGCATACCCGAGTTATCCAGTGAAGAGGGTTAGCAACCCCTTCACTGTGAATTATAATTGCTTTCGACACAATAAACGAAGCCTCGGATACCGCCCCCGGTGTAGGGATTGCGCCTGGGGGAAGATCTATACAGTCTCTAGTAGTGGAAAGTGAAGCAAGTGGCGCTTCCCTACGAAATGGTACCACAAGGCCTAGCAGCTCATATAGGACAAGACAGGGAAATAGCTTGGATGCGTCACAACGCGATTCGGCAGAACGCGCAGGAGACCATCCCGCTGGAACCCAAAGGAGAAAAAGGCAGCATTGGACTAGGGAGATGAATACCAGTCTTATCAGTGCTTACTTCGAAGTTACAGAGGGAGAAACCAACAAAAAAAAATACGCGACTAAACTAGCAGAACTCTGGTCTGAAAGACACCCCAACCAACAATTCACGGGAAAACATCTCATTGCACAAATCAAGAACATAAAAACGCGGAAACTCCTCGCCCTGGATGAAATTGACAGCATAAAAGCAAACATATCGAGAAGGCTAATGAATAATACGGTTGAAACAATCAGAAGAAGTCTACACAGAAGGAGCATAACACCACAACCAGAAACAGAAAACGAACAAAACATCGAAGAACAACAAACAACACAACAACAGAACTGGACGAGACAAATATACAGATAAGAACACTCTTTCATCAGGTCAGCCAGAAGTGGGAAGGAGTGAAAATGGAGGATAGACCCAAGATCGCCAACTAACGCAAAACATAAACACAAAAGAACCATCCAGGCCATCAACAAAGCATTGAAGTTGACGTTCGAGAACACCACCAACTTCGCAGATCTATGTCATACTGTCTACTGTGCTGCAACAGTTGCTAACATCATATTAGGAACAGCAAAGAAACCCAAACGCTAGGAAATCATGATCAGCGAAAACCACCCTGGGAAGAAAGACTAGAAAAAAAGATATCTAATATAAGAAAAGAGATAGGCATCCTACATGCGTTTCTGGAAAATCCAAACCCCGGGAAAAAAGTAAAAAAGAAGCTGCAAATATACACGAAAAAGCTGAAATTTAAGAACAAAGGAACAACGTACAGAGACGAATTGCGAACACACCAAGAACATCTAAAACAAAAAATCGCAGCACTTGGAAATAGAATAAGAAGATATCACAAGAGAACACAAAAATACAAAGACAATAATCTCTTCACGAACAATCAGAGGCAGTTCTTTAGAAACATAGACGGAGACCGGACCAAGACAAGACGAAACCCCAGCACCAGATGACATGCAAAGCTATTGGTCAGACATCTGGTCCAAGAAAAACGAACCAACAAGACAGCAACATGGATAGAGAGGGAAAGGAAGGAGAACAGAACCTGAAAGAAATGGCGGCTATAGCTGTGACAGAGGAAGATGTGAGCGACGATGAAAAGAACAAAAATTGGACAACTCCGGGCATAGATGGCATCCACAATTATTGGTGGAAGTCATTTACGAACGCACATAAAATCACCGCCCGCCTTATAGAAGAAGCAATACAAAACCCTTGCACCATCCCGGAATATTTTACGCAGGGCACCACTCTCATGATCCCCAAGAAAGGAGACCTAACACAGCCAAGCAACTACAGACCAATAACCTGCCTACCGTCGATATACAAACTGATAACTTCAACCATAAGCCACAAAATAAAAATTCACCTGAAAAATAACAAAATAAATGGCCTGGGAACAGAATGGATGCAGGGACAAAGGTAGGGGAGCCAAGGAACTTCTGGTGATTGACAACATACTGACAAAACAGGCAAAAAAGAAACTGAAGAATATATCGATGGCCTGGATTGATTACCAGAAAGCGTATGATTCCGTACCGCACTCCTGGCTTCTGGAGGTATTGGAAATTTATAAAGTGGACAAACAAGTCATTGAGTTGATTAAACAGCTAATGACAACTTGGAGAACAAAGATAGCCGTCCACACTAAAACAACACAATATCACACAGGCGAAGTGGAAATCAAGAACGGTATATTTCAGGGAGATAGCCTGAGTCCACTGTTGTTCTGTCTAGCGCTGAATCCACTTAGCAGCATGCTTAACAGATCAGAGTAGGCTACAAGATTAACGAACTGATCAAACTGACACACCTGTTCTATATGACGATCTGAAGCTGTACGCTAGGGGAAAGAAACAGTTGGAGGGGGAACTTGAATTGGTCAAAAGCTTCAGTCAGGACATCGGAATGAAGTTTGGCTTGATAAGTGTGCGCTTGTGGAGGTTAGAAGGGGCAAATTCATGGAGACAGATAACATAAGATTGGCTGAGGGACAGGTGATGAAGAGCATGAAAATAGGGGACAGATACAAGTATCTAGAATACAACAATCCTTCGAAACGAAACATCAAGAAAACAAGAAAATAGCTGAAATAGAACTGATGAGAAGAGTACGGAAATACTGAACACCCAACTGTCAGCGAAAAATAAAATAACAGCCATCAACACTTGGCCATACCAACGTTATTATATACCGCAGGAGTTATAACCTGGTCCAAGACTGACTTAGAAGGACTAGACAGAAAAGTAAGAACCACCCTACAAACATGGCATGCTTCACCCTAATTCGGCCATTGAACGATTATACTTACCCCGTAAAGAAGGAGACGCGGGCTAAGCAACCTAGAGCTCACCTGCAATAAAGAACAGGAACACATCACATCGTTCTTCGAAAGTAAAAACTTACCTGGCATCAGTGGATAGCTGCTCACCGACGTTCCCCACAGCAGGTGATGAAAACCAGGACGGAAACACCAGAGAAGATGGATCTGAAATATTAAAGGAAGATGGAAGTCGAAAGCTATTACACGGAGATTTTACGCCAGCCTACACCAACCGGGTTGACGTGACGAGCTCAAATACATACCTGATACAGGGCTCTCTATATCCGCAGACGAGAAGAACAGGGTTCTTCTGGCATACAGACCAGGAAAATGTATTGGTCCCTACAAGAACTTACCTTCCAACAACTGATATCTACATACTATCACACAAGTAACAGGGTTCAAAGCACACAAATGTAGAACTATGTGATGCAGAAGAAGACGACGGTCCAAACATCTGTCATCAGGATGCTCAACTCATTGCGGGGTACAAAATCAAATTTCCCGCCAAAACAACAAATATGGGGAAAGTGTGCACCAGCTCTTGTGCCTCCAAGAAACGATCTTGTCCGACACTTCCACCACCCATATTTACACTCCACAAACAGTACTCTAAAAAAGAAAACCAGCCTCTAAAGTTACTGGGACCTAACCATCAACATCCTGATACGAGGTGGCAGAGCACAACCGACCGGATATGTGTGGTGTGGGGGACAAAGTGAAAAAGAACCGCCATCATAATAGACTTCGCGGTGCCCACAGGACCACAATCTATCGAAACCTACGCGTGATAAAATCGCAAAATACTGAATACACTGGCAGCATCAAATGAAGGAGATGTGGGGGACCTCCAAGAAAGGATACAATAATCAAGCCATTGATAATAACCGTAAATGTGTCATCGTCAGCACCGTAAAAAGTATTCAAAACATTCCTGAAGGATATCTTGCAATGTACACGCGTGCTGGCGGGTACTGTAAAAGATGCAATGCCCTGCATATGCGGCATGAAGCACTGTACTTCTCGTAGGAACCGTGAAATCTACTATACCCTCTTAACTCCGAATAGGGTTACCTTGACACCTAGGTGTCCGGGTGCCTTAAAACCACAATATGGTGAAATATATATATATATATATATATATATATATATATATATATATATGTCTAACGACAACTTCCGGGACATTTTTAAGGTATATATATCTACGTATACATAGGCTATATATCAACTCAGGAATTCAAATCTTTTTGAATTTTCAGAAAATTCCCACAGGAAAAAAAGTTTTGTTCTAGTGGCATTTTCCGGACCATTTGATAATAAAAATTGTTTAAAACGTATACATTGATTTTTTCTTTGTATACGTTGGTTTCGGAACAATAAAAAAACAGAAAAATAGTGTTTTTTCAACGAAAACCCATTTTCTAAGCAAGATAATTTGATATTTTTACTTCAAGCGAAAGATGTATCGACGACTTCCGGGACATTAGGAGAATTATAAACAATAAAACATGAAACATAATGAATTTACCATATACATGAGATTATTACATTTCGAGAATCATAAAAATCATACAAACTATTGAAAAATGTATTTCAAGGTCATTGTAAAGTGACTATATCTTCTCAGTTCCTGATATATCGACAACTTCCGGCACACAGTGAGGATTCACTTCAAATATAACAAAATAACTATATACGTCAATCACAAATTCACTCAGGAAAGTACAACACATACAACATTCCCGATAATCCAATTTTAATTGAAGAAAAACAGGAAAATTTAATAAGTCAGATATATATCGACGTTTTCCGGGTCATTTGATGGTTCAGTGGTAATAAAAAACATAAATTAGTCGAATAAATTCCTTAATATTCTGAAAACCATAAAAATAATATAAATTTCTTTTAATCCTTCAAGGATTAAGGATAAATTTTATAAGAATAACGGACCTTTATCATAGCTTTTAGAGATATATCGGTTATTTCCGGACCAATTGAATCTCCATATAAGAGTAACAAATTCGCGAATAAATTAGGTCAGAACACAACTAAAAATTGAGAATCTTGTAGCTTCCATGAAAACTGGTGGGCCATCCCTAGCTTTCCACCCCAAATTTAAAGCTTTGGGTTGCCGCAACCCCTAATAGCTCCCATTTCTGAATAGAAAGAAGTGGTCGAGCAGCCCTTGTTGGACAGGCCAATTTGATGCATGAGTTTTTTTCTCATTAATTTATTTACAGAGTGACTCACTATTCCTCAATAACTTTTACACGCCAAAGAATCTTTAAGATGGAAAATCACTCGAACAAGTCAAATTTTATTTACAATAGGGCATGTTAGTATGTTGAACTGAGTCTTATATCACTAACCCTCTACTCGCTACCGTAGCAGAAATTATTTCAATCTAAACGAAAGCGCATGATTTAGTTTGTGAAAAAATACACTTATGCAGGAAGCTGGATTGCCTTTCCAACAAGGTGCTGCTCGACCCCCTCTCCCTATCCAAAAATGGGAGCTGTTAGGTTTCGGCTAGCCCTTATTTGTCCCATTTTCAACAGAACTTAGACCTGTCCGAGAGTTTTCTCGTTATTGCACCTCAAAGCTCAGAATTTGGGGTGAAAAGTTGTTTTTGATGGAATACTGAGTCACTCTGTATTGTAATAAAGCGATGAAAAAAAATACACTCACGCAGAAAACTGAATTGCCTTTCCAACAAGGTGCTGCGCGGCCCCTTTTCACTTTTCAAAAATGAGAGCTGTTGAGGGTTGCGGCTAGAGGGGTAGGGATATCAAACTCATTTGAACACCCTTACTTGTCCCCATGCCAACAAAATTAGCCCTTATTTGTCCCCTTTTCAACGAACTTAGACCTGTCCGAGAGTTTTTCGTTATTTCATCCCCAAGCTCAAAATTCAGGGTGGAAGGTTGTTATTGATGAAATACTAAGTCACTGTGCTTAATAATAAAGTGATAAAAAATACACTCATGCAGGGAACTGAAGGGCCTTTGCAACTAGGTGCTGCTCGGCCCCTTCTTCCTATCCAAAAAAGAAAGCTGTTAGGGGTTGCGTCTAGAGGGGTAGTGATATCAATATGAGGAATAAACCACTTTTCAGATAAGAAACTTGAGTGATCTTAATGACTCAACATGTTTCGAGCTATAAGGAGCTCATATTTAGGAATATTAACACAAAAGTGAAGCTAAAAACAAGAAACTCATGGAGAGACGACAGCAAAGCCAAATATAAAACATCAAAAATTAAATTGAATAAATAATCTCACTTTAAGAACGAAGACAAAGAAGGAAAAGTTAGAACACTTAAAATAGATATAAAATCAGTTTATTCCAAGTCAGTGTTTCTGAAAAAAATAATAAATACAAAAAACAGTGACATAACAAATCGAAAAATTCAAAAAAATGAAAAAAAATGTCACCAGAATTAACCTACAGGTAATCTTCAAAAAATAATCCACTGGATGCTTGATTGAGTCATGCAAATGGTCTGAAAATGAGTCCTATCATATCACTAAAAAATCAATTGACAAATTCGTTTTTTCTCCAAAGGCCTCAATTTGTCAGTTATTTTTTAGTAATATGGTAGGACTCATTTTCAGATCACTTGCATGACTTTAGCAAGCATCCAGTGGATTATTTTTTGAAGATTACCTGTAAGTTTATTATGGTGACATTCTGCCTTTTTTCAATTTTTCGATTTGTTCTGTCACTGTGTTTTGTATTGTTTATTTTTTTCAGAAACACTGACTGAGAATCGACTGATTGTATATATATTTTAATTGTTATAACTTTTCCTTCTTTGTCTTTGTTCTTAAAGTTGGATTATTCATTCAATTGAATTTTTGATGTTATATTTGGCTTTGCTGTCGTCTCTCCATGAGTTTTCTGTTTTTAGCTTCAGTTTTGTGGTTTTAATCCTGAAGATGAGCTTCTTATAGCTCGAAACATATTGAGTCATTGAAATCACTTAAGTTTTTTATCTGGAAAAGTGTTTTATTCCCCATAATGAACTGCCCAGATATAAAGACATTCAATCACTAGATAGTGATATCAAACTCACTTGAACACCCTTATTTGTCCCGCTATCGACAAAATTTGACCTGCTCAAGCGTTTTTTCGTTATTTTACCCCAAAGCTCAAAATTCGGGGTGAAAAGTTGTGATTGATGGAATACTAAGTCACTCTAATATTAAAAAAAAATACACTCTTGGAGGAAATTGAATTGCCTTTCCAACAAGGTGCTGCTCGAGTACTTTTCCTTGTTCAAAAATGACAGCTGTAAGAGGTTGTGGCTAGAAGGGTTGTGAAATCAAACTCATTTGAACACCCCAATTGTCTCCCTATCAACGGAATTTGACCTGCCCGTGCGTTTTTTTTTGTTATTCCGTCCTGAAGCTCGAAATTCGGAGTGGAAAATTTTAGAAGCCTCAATCTATATACCATTATCTGAAATACAGTGCTACAAAAAACATTTTCATTTTTCAGAAATAGAAAATACATCAGTGTTATTTGCTAATGTAATATTTTTGCCGGGAGCAAGAATGCATTACAAAAATAATTATTATCAAAACAAAATATTAAAGAAACACAATTTGCATACCTACGCCTAGTTGATTATTTGAAAAAAATCATCGCCATCTATTATCGAATGGCGCAAACTTTCACATAACTTCATATAAATGACAAATGGATAAAAAACTGACGGTGACATTAGGTTATAATAAAATCTCTTCATAAAATTGAAATTATCTGCCTGATATATCGACATCTTTTTCAAGTCGTCAACATTCTTTATATGATAGTAGTTTGGTCGACATAAAAACACCTTATACATCTTGTAGAGTCATTGTAGGGTCGACGTTATGATTTGCCATAATTGCGAAATGAAAGATAAATCAAGAGGGAAAAAATCGTTGACTAGAGAAACTAGAAACCACAAAAATTAAGAACGTAAGAATTTACCAACTTTTTGAAGGATGAACAATTAGCGCATCCACCATAAGTTTTCAATCTAGAGAATTCATAATTAAAAACAAAGATGTGAACATTTAATCAGCATATTTCTGGTTGAATTGAAAACAAATTAACAAATCTTCAAATTTTTTTGATTATGATATGTTTAAAATTTCATTAGGCGTCCACAACATAAGAAATGGAAACCATTCCACAATTTCTATAATTGGCTATTTAGGAATTACTCTCGAATACTTAGAAATTTGACGTATGTACGGGGTCTTTATAAATGATTGTAACATCGTAGTGTGCTTTGAATTTTTTTTATCTTGTCGTTTCTCATGCAAAGTCTACACATTTATAATTCCAGTCACATTCAGTCCAGTCATTTCCAGTTAGAAATTGAATATCTAACCGAATGACCAACCTACACTCACAGTATCATTTGTTTAAATTGAAGTTTACACCAGAATATAAATATTTATAATAGTCCAACGCCAACTGCGTTGTTATAATCATTTATAGAGACCCTGTATAATATTATAGATTCAAGATCAACAGAAATAGTGAAAGAAGGTACATTATTTTCCTGAAACATCATTCTAAAATGGGAGTATTTAGCTTGAATCATGTCTGGGATTTATCGCTAGCTTCTGGTCCTCTTCAACGATTAATTTCATAATTGAATGTTTCTTCTTTAGCGTTTTTGCAACACAACAAGTACAAGAAGGACCGAACGCTCAAATAGGAAAGATTTATTATTGATTAGAAATAATAGAATAAAAACAATAACTCTAGTAAATTAAAAAGGTTATCCTTTTCGCAATATGAAAAAGCGTGCAAAAGCATTTGACTTCCCGTCAGTCCTTTTTTTATTTATTTTTTCAATATAAATAAACAATTGGTGAAAACCGCATGAAACCCGTCCAAAAGATCCGATTCAACGTCAGAAACAGATTTCTCAATTTTTTTTACGTTCTTGTGAGAAGTTCAAAAGTTCCATCAAAATTTTGGCATACATCAGAAATACCACAATTCCTGTGAACACTACTGAAAGAAAGTGGACGCCAAGCTCAATTAAATTTTTTATTCGTTTCCTATTATCATCTCATCTGAACCATTCTTTGTTCGCTACGGACCTGTTTATTTTGCAACATCTGGTACGGTACGGGCACAGTCATGTCGCAGCTGTTACAATTGTAACAAATGTGTCACGGACAATTCTAAAATAATTGACGAAAAGTGTAACAATTTACGTTTTATGACCTTAACAGAGGATAAAGGCGTTTTTTATGCCATTTTCTGGAAAAATTGGACTTATTGCCTTTTGTTGATCTAAAAAAAGGTCTTCACTCTTCAAAAATACCAGTTTCAAGTCATTTTTGGGTAATGTTACGAAATGTTACCATTTATAATTATTGAAGAAATAATTTATGTGTAACTGAACTTAGTCATCGGGGAATGTGTATTTCAAATAGGGGACAGTAAAAATATACAGGTTGTTTCAAGGGACGCATATGATAATTTCGGATTCACCGAGTATTGTCCGTTAAGAATGTATAAATCCGGTCAATTGAGACATAAAAATAGTATTCAAATGAAGGAAATACCGAGGCCTTGGTTTGCCATCGAAAATAAAGAGCCAAAACTTCTAATCGATCCCATGTGTGCCGAGACAATTGTTCAGGGTGGAGGGTAAATTTCCATAATTCCAACCATTCTTTTGAGATTTTGGGGATCTTCAACTTAGATCAGAGTTACGTTCTCGACCAATCTCGCCATTTTCGAGAAATATCCAAATATTCTAAAATGATTACATTTGACCCTGAATAAGTGTCTTAGCAAACATGAGATCGATATAAACTAATGACACTTTATATTTTTAATGGTAAACTCAAGGTTTTCGAAAAAAGTTGGCTCAGTCGAAACTTTAGTTATTTTAATTGT
Organism: Propylea japonica; assembly: GCA_013421045.1. Classification (NCBI taxonomy): domain Eukaryota; kingdom Metazoa; phylum Arthropoda; class Insecta; order Coleoptera; family Coccinellidae; genus Propylea; species Propylea japonica. Next base: position 71,057,011 of record CM024239.1, on the reverse strand, counting down.
CCAAATTGATCGGACTACATAAAGACTAAGTTTTCGCGATCAAGGGAATTTCTTTAATTCAGTCCAGGCGCGGATCCAGGCTTTTAGATATTCAAAAACCAAAAGATACTGGTATTTAAGTCAACGTTAAATTGACTAAATTGAGTAGCCTCCAATCAAAACACTATTCAGAATTTAAGTCAAATTAAATTTTTGCCCGTCCTGTAATTATTTTACCCTTAGTATGTCAGCAAAATTTTAGGTGGTCGGGGGCCCCCCTGGATCGATATTCGATATTTAATCAGTCGATTTTATTCAAATCAATCACATATCGGCATCCAATTTTTTGTTATACATATCAGACGATACTAATCGAATGTTATCGATAGGTACGTCTTCATATAAAAGTACCGCAAATGCTATTGATTATTCAGTATCTTACAGAATCGCTGTAGAATAATAGATTTCTTCAGTATGAGCTATGTATATAAAGTTACTCTTAACGCAATTGAATATTTGAAGAAATGAGTTTCTGAGATTCAGTACAAAAATGCTGTTACATGATAACATCTTTGTTAAGCGCATCCACCATTTTTCATATTGAAGGAAAACATTATGATACTTTCTGGTATCTATACCTATTATCGCAATTGACCCAAAAAAAGTAATTCTAGAACCTTACTCCTAGGCTGTTTTAAAACATGTTGATCGAATAAAGCCTATATGCTCAAATTATAGGAAGATTGTTATTGGAGTTCTATCAATTATTTTCATGAGATCCTTGAGAACAACTGCGTTTGCGAAGTATTTTTGATATATCCTTATCGACGTATAGTAATATAGGCCTTATTCAAGCATAAGCCTTATTTGTATATCTGGTTATATCAACAAGATTAATTATTGCCTTTTTAGTTGTCTGTCATTTGTCAATGAACAAAGCAATGATTGTTAACCGAATATTCAAAATTGACATGATTTACAATTGGCTACAAATCCAAATTTTCTTTACTATTCTTTTTTTTACCCTAATTCGAAAATAAGCTCCATTGTTTACTACTTAGAAATTATCTGATCTGTATCAAATTATTCCAACAAAGGAACCTATGACTTATAATACAGAGCCATCTACTTTTAGTACTTCCAACTTTGGATGTTCATAATCGCATATTTTCAGGAATCTTCTAGAATCGAGAAATACTTAAACCATTGTTCAAGGAAAAGAACAATGCTAAGCTAAAACTGTTACAATACAGACTAAGGTAATTGCGTAGCATTTCATGAAGCATAATTGCTTGAACAGAGTGATAATATTGAATGTTATACATTTTTTTTATGAGGTTGAACCCACCTAAAATTGACATTTCACATTTTTGAGAGGGGGATATTCATTTACAATGTGATATTATTATTAGGTAATTATACAGGGTGTTTCATTGGGAAATGGAGAAAAGTGGAGGATGAATGAAGCACCTCCAGGTGTTCCGAATATAGTATATCTTATTGGTTTAACAAGTTTCATTACAGAGATTTTTTCGAGTGAATTTATGAACCACTCCGAGTATTTTTATGATTTTTGGTACAAATATTATTGTACTTCTACACAAGTGACCTGACTTTCTATCACCTCGAAACTCCAGGCCCGGATAAACAAAAATTTCATACGCCTTCGCATCCCGAAAACAAGACCCTGTATTTTCAAATTTTGGAAATACGATTTGATGTTTTGAAACAAAACAAAAAACTGAAGCGAACTATGAACTTTTCATTTTTGCACATGTTTTTTCTCGATTATTTTTTAAACTTTGCTTTCACGTGTATCAATTTAAGGAATATTATAATGATATTCGGTGCACACATTCTTGTACTTCTACATTGGCGACTCCAGTTACTGAAAAATTCCAGGTCCGGATTAACCTACTGTGTACCCACTGTCTTCCCAATTTTGAATTTCAGGTTTATTGCATTTCGTGAATTATACAGGTTTGAAATTCACATCTGAAACATAAATAAAATGCATCTGACAGAGAATTCTTCGGTCCAGTTCAGATAATAGTCGAGACAATCACTTTATGTAACACATGAATTCAGTGTCTTATTCTTTATTCTAGTATGTCTATTCTTATCGTTTAGAGGAGCGTAATTTTATATGGTAGCAACATAAATACTTGAATCGAGTATTACGGGCAGCTGACAAATTAAAAATTCCATTACGTGTAGTTCGGGTTCCATACCATACTGCGATAAGAGAGAGACGAGACTAAATTATCGCAGTAAGACAGTTGAAGTTCATCAGTTATCGCACTTCATTATCTCGCCTATTCATCTGTGCAACTGTAGGGAAAAATTCTCTGTCTGATGCCTTGTAGATCGTATGTTATCGATGTGAATTTCCAAATCGGTATATTATGTACCTATTGAAGGTTTTCAACTATAAACATGAAATTAAAAATGTGCATTTTTGCATCGATTTTTATTCTTAAGTCAGTTCAAAAGATCAGACTCGGATTTATAATATAAAAAAAATAAATACATTGTTTGCGTCAGCTTTATGTTATTCCGAATATTATAGAAGATTCTGAAATTTGAGAAATACGGCATATATTCTTTGATTCCATGTTGGTTAGCGGAAAATTGTAAATATCCAAATGTTTTAAATTTCGAATTCAAATCAAATAAGCTACTTGATGAAAAATATGCGGAAAAATAAAAAGTACACTGTGAGTTTCATATTTTTCTGGAGAACTCAAATATCAAAATTCTATACATATATCTCAAAAATCCGAATATACAGGGTGTTTTGAGTATTCCGAGTATTACCTATTTTTGTTGATCCAGACCTGGATGTTTTGAGTTAGTGAATACCTACTTGAATATGATTACCAAATTTCATAAAAATATTCCGGTTAGTTAGTAAGTTATGAACACACAAAGTAGAAAATCAACTATGTTGTATTGTCAAAATGCATAAACCTGAGACGTGAATTATTTACAAAAATATTAGACACAGAACATGCGCGAGAATGAAAAGTACATAGTTCCCTCCTTATTTTTATGCTGTTTCAAAACATCAAACCGTATTTCGAAAATACAGGGTGTTGATTTCGGGATGCGAAACATATGAAATTTTTGTTAATCCGGACCTGGATGTCCAAAGTGATAGAAAGTCAAGTCGCTTGTGCTTAAGTAGTATATTGTTCGTACAAAAATCATAAAAATATTTGGATTGATTCGTAAATTATGGCCACTCAGAGAAATCTTCCAAATTGATAAACAGCCTGTATCTTTATAATGAAACTTGTTAGACCCATAGAATATAATATATTCGGAACCACCTAGAGGTGTTTTATTTATCCTTCATTTTTGCGTTTTCCAATGAAACACCCTCTATAACAAATTTATTAATTTGCAATAATTATTTCTGGTCGAATAATCTACGTCAATATGCTTCTATACATGAATTATGTCGTAAATAATTAAATGTACCGGAAGTTGTCAATTAGCCTATATATAAGAAAATGTACCGGCAAATGCCATTGGACATAAAGCAACTACCGGGACATTTCAACTGTCCCGGTAGTTATCGACTCACATATAGAAATTCCGGACCAGTCCCGGTAATCACCATTTGTCCCGGAAGTTGTCGATAGGCCCTAAAAATGACCTGGCAGTTGCCAATAGACATATATATATATATATATATATATATATATATATATATATATATATACTGCTATGCGTGCATAGCTGGACAGCCCCTTTCATATGTGTATCCGTTCATGGCTGGACACCATATTTTTATGTCTTAGCGGGTATAGCTGGACCTCATCGATGCAACGTTGCCAGATTTAGACCATAATCTGGAAAATGGGGAAACGTGAATCAACATTTCTATATCTATGTATTAGGCATTGGTATGGTAGATATTGCTAAGTTGAAAGAGATCTCATCAATTTGGTGAAAATACGCAAGGAGACTCGTAGAAGAAACAAATCTGTGGAAGCATTTTTTGGTTAGAATACCTCAGTCATTGACTGCTATGAGTGCTTTAGAAAATAAGTAACGTGAAGTAAGAATTTTTTGATGGCTTGTTCTTTATGTAATATGATTATAACTAGAAGAAGCGGAAGAAATTATGCACAGTCATTGAATACACGATTTTTGGTGCTATTTTTCGTGAACAGAATGTTCATCAATCTGCCAAAATTTCTGTTATTTTCAAATTTTTGGCTGAAAATGTTTTCAATCGTTTTGGTTGGACTCATTGATGAAAAATCCGTGTTCATAATCGATTCTGTCCATTCGGCCGTCCGTAATAACACTCGAACTGAATGTGCTAGAGAGCTGGAAATCTCAGTTAAGTGTGTTATTTGGTAAAATCAACCGAGTGGCTTCGGAGTAATGAAAGTTTTTTTTTAATAACAATTTTCAGATACATTTTTTCAAGATGTAGTTCTATCATATAATTCCATTAATATTATTTTCAACTCTGAGAAATGAATACTTTTGAAGATTGGATTTTTCAAAGTGTGAAACCTAAAATTAAGGGTTTAATGTCTTTTACTCACTACGACGAAGTGCGTGGAGTAGCAGAGTAAGACCATGTACACATTTGGCTTTCCGAAACCCTCGATTTGCTGAGGCGCGTTTCAAAGAGCATGTGGTCAAATGAATCCATCCATACCCAAACGGATCTAAACGCGTGTTCACATGTGTACAGCATCATTTGATCCACTTTGAAACGCGCGTTATGAGACGCCTAATGTGTGCTCCGGTTCGAGCCCGAAAGAAACCAAATTTTTAATTTCGATTTTTTTTTTAAATGGCGACATTCAGCATTTGCGAAATGGTTAGAATAAAACCTGATTGGTTTTTATATGGATGTTACTAATATTCATGATCAAATGAAACTTTATTCTCCAGTATTACTCGACAGGTTCTATTTGCCAGCATGTTATCGATAAGCTGGATAGTCTTGGAGCATGGTATTATTTGTATGAGCTTGTACAGGAGGCCATGTCTCCACACAGTGTCGTTGGCTGCAAACAGATCCATGAAAGCGGCCGCTGTTTTCAATTTTTCTGAAATCCTGCTGTTGTTAGGCTCAGCACCTGATCTGTGCAACCTCTCTGTGGTCTGAAACCAGCCTGTTCAATAGGGACTCGTTGAAGTATTGTGCTTCCTATTCTATTGAAGATGATCCTTTCGAGGAGTTTATATATCAAGCTAAGTAGGGCGAAGGGACGGTAGCTTTTTGGTTGGTCACTAGGTTTTCCTGGCTTCAATATAGCAATGATTTTCGACCTTTTCATTGCATGTGGGATTTTACCTTTTTCCATTATGTCCGTGAAAAAACATGGCTAGCCATTTTTTGGTGTATTTTCCACAGTTCATAACAAATTCTGGATGGATTCCATCTGGTCCTGGGGCTTTTCCAGCCTTTCTGTTTTTCCAAGTAATAAACAACCAGATAAGCTCCACGAAGACACTTAACGACGGACTGCCACAGGGATCCGTGCTTGCCCCACTGCTTTTCATATTATATATAGGTATATCCGACATGCCTGACACGAAATCCAGAAAATTCGGTTATGCAGATGATGGGGTCATAGCCACAAGACATCAAACGTTCGAGAAAATTGAAATCACCGACCTGAGAACACCGGGTGCCTACTTCCGCAAGTGGAGACTGAAACATCGTGCTTCCACCTATGCAATAATCACGCCGACAAGGAATTGCAGGTCTACTTCGAAGGTAACCTACTTCATCACAATCCGCACCCCAAATACCTCGGAATAACCCTTGACAGAACGTTAACCTATAGAAAACACCTAGAAAACACTGCTGCAAAACTGCGAACAAGGAACAACATCCTGCACAAACTCTGTGGGACTACATGAGGATCTACTGCCGACACCTTACCTACCTCTGCAATAGGACTAGTCTACTCAGCTGCAGAGTATGGTGCTCAGGTCTGGCTTAACAGCGCACACACGCACAAAGTTGATGTACAGCTAAATGCAACAATGAGGATCATTAGCGGCGCACTAAAATCGACTCCCATCCCATGGCTACCTGTCCTGAGCCACATACCACCGCCTGATCTTCGACGCAAATCTGCTCTCGTCCGGGAATTTAATAAAATGCAAGACAACCTCGAGCTGCATATACACCGGGATCTAGCTGACCTAGACAGAAGAAGACTGCACTTCAGAAGACCTCCTATGAGAACTGCGAGGGAACTGGAGGCAACCGATTTCAATCATATAGACCTCTGGGAACAGGAATGGAGGGGAGCCTGTCCAGCCCGATGTCATAATTTGCCATGCATAAAACAAAAACCACCTGCATATGAACAGCCCCGCAAAATATGGACATCCATCAATAGAATACGCACTGGACACGGAAGATTCGCAGACTTGCTTCACAAGTGGGGCCAAATACCAACTGCAACATGTGACTGCGGAGCGGCCAGACAAACTGTTCACCACATCATCGACGAATGCCAGAACAGGGCCTACGGAGGTGATAGTGTTGATTTCCTGATGGCGACCAAGGAAGCGATTGAATACATTTGTCAATTAGATGTTAACTTATAAACTTATGTCGTTATACGCATGATGTTAATCTGTTAAACTTATTTTGAACTCTGTTTTAATAGATATGTGTTTATACCATACGATGAATAAATAATAAATACTTTATTCTCCAAAAAGGTGGTTAAAATCGATTCTTCCTAGAGTACGATAACTCTCGAACGGAATGAGCTAGAGTAATTAAATTTTCAGGGTAGATTTGAGGGAATATCTAGAGTGAAATTCTTGGGTGAAGTGAGTAGAAGAAAATTTTTTCATCACAATAAAATTTTCCAGATTTTTTTCTTCGATCTACTCTTTCATTATGAAACTACTACTCACATCATTCTCATCTCTAACAAACAAACATTTTGTGAAGGAGATTTCTCAAAATTTGTATAAATTCGCAAGTAATTTGACAAAAGCGCAAAAGCAACCTTACCTTACAGTGCTTACAACATTCTTCATGTACTTAGATAAAAATACCACCTCGTATACGAACAGAGTCCAGGCATGGACGTATTGGCATATGTTGAGGATAAATAGATACGTGCATAGCTGGACCATCTGATATATGGATTCATTGTGCATGGTCCAGCTATCCACGTATCGACATATATCAAACATATTTCGATACGTGTGCGGCTGGACCATGATGTGAAATATACAGGGTGTAACTAAATAAGTGTAAAATATTCAAGGAGGTGATTCCTCATCGAAAAAAAGGTGGGATCTTTCATATAAAGAAACTTCATTGTAGCATCCCTTGTTAAGATACAGCCCTTTAAAGGGGGTGCATAAAATTTGTATAACAATTTTTTCACAAGCACTAAAAAACTTACAATATTGAAATTAACCTGACGTTTTCTACTAGCAGCAAGACAACTTAGCCAGTAATTTATTTGGTTAACCCCATGGTTGTAAGGGGTGGAAAACGCAACCCCTAAAATTTATTTCCAATGTAACTTTTTGTCTAATCATTTGTTTACCATTTAAAAATTTGTTTCCGATAGCCTGTTTTAGTCTAATCAAAAAATGTCTCCTGGGTTTTTTACCCAAAAGAAACCAGTTCGCAGCAAAAAATTATTTTACTAACAACCACAGGGATACATCGTCATAAATGCGAACTGGATTTATTGTTATTTTGTAGTTATTACCTGCATTGAACGATTAAAGGGTAATAGACAAAATTCAGTAGAAAACGCCCGGTTAATTCAATATTGTAACTTTTTTAGTGCTTGTGAAAAAATTGTTATAAAAATTTTATGTACCCCCTTAAAGGGGCTGTATCTTAACAAGGGATGCTCCAATGAAGTTTCTTTATATGAAAGATCCTATCTTCTTTTCGATGAGGAAGCAGCTCCTAGAATATTTTACACTTATTTAGTTACACCCTGTATATATTTGGCACTGAATAAAACTAAAAAAAGTAACATTCTTCAAATTTGGCAATGATGCAACAAAAAGGAATGAAAAGTATAGAAGGCATGATTCGATTTCAATTAAAATCTATAGAGATCAAAGATTCGAATGAATTAATGAAAATATTGCAAGTTTCAAAGAAACTCCAGACGTAGAAAAAATTTTTTATGTTTTGCCATCCGTTAACACCATAGCACTTGGACACACATCTCCTGGGTAAGTTCTTGGAATCTACAGGGTGTTACATGAGTCATTGGCCATAGCCAATGTGTGGTGGATGCAGGTCACCCAGGCCGTTCAGAAAAGTTGCTTTTTTATATCCTAAGGCTATTAGTTTCAGGGATAAGAGGTGTTTCATGAACATTGCCTTAAATTTGCGATAGCCATAACTCTGGAATGCAGGGTCCGATTACGATCAAATTCTATGACTTTATTCACTTCAAAAAGCTCTTTCAAACAGCTTATGAAATATCAATTTTTAATTTTTTTGGGCAATACTCAGAATATCTATATTTTTCTTTCAAGCCCCAAAATTCATATTTTTCACATCACTCACGCAAGTTTCGTTAGTACCTATCATGAAAATAGTATATTATTACATGAGGAGGAGAAGTGACACTTTTTATGACGAGCCTGGGTAATTGAACCGAGGTGATGTTGGCTCCCGGCCAACCAGCTCCAAGCGCGCGCGCATATTCCACCACGGTCAAGTGGTAGCGCGGCGTAGGATGATTTGTTTTACGGTTAATTCTGAGGAATGCCACATCGGAAGTGATCAAAGTTATACATAGTAATAAATTGAACAATTCGAATATATTCTTTTATTTAATTTCGACCACATTAGGTAAAAAATCGGTATATATACTCGTAGGAAACAATTTATTGAAGTTTCATTATTATGAGAAATCCGGCCAAGAATTCTGATGAATGGAATGGGGAGGGCATCATTCGACCTATTTCGGAAGAAATTTTCGTTCAATTCTGCGAACTCTAAACCCCCGAATCCAAGGATTCAATTCCACTCTTTTTAGTTTCGCTGTTGACTCGATCGCAAAAATCCATTTTTTTCTGTTTGGGATGTCCGGCCAAAAATGATCTACTGTGGATGTCCTACACCATCTCCTTAGGGAGGCTGAGAGTACTCTCAACTCCAAAGAGATCTTGCTTGCAATGTTCGGGGACATTGGGGGAGCTTTTGATAACACCCTACTCTTTTTGCAACGCTGCTAGACGCAAAGGAGTAGAATCCTCCACCGTAAGGTGAATATCGGCCATGCTGAGACGACGCCGACGCACTGTCACTGCTCACCTTGGAGACACTGAAGTGACCATGCAGACACGCAGGGGGTGTCCCCAAGGAGGAGTTCTGTCCTTTGCTGTGGATTTTAGTCCTGGACGGTTTTCTGGAGAGGCTAGAGGCGGGCGGCTTCAATGCGCAGGCCTACGCCGACGATATTGTGGTGACTGTGAGAGGCAAGCTTCGAAGACCACCCTGATTCCCTTCACTAGAAGAAGGAATCTTCACTTGAAAGCCCCTATCCTGAATGGGGAGGCTCTTATCTTCTCCAGTGAGTGTAAATATCTAGGAGTCACCCTGGACAGTAAGCTAAACTGGAAAAAGCACGTAGACAAAACCATTTCCAAAGCCACCGCTGCCATGTGGGCCTGTAAAAGGCTCTATGGAAAAACGTGGGGGCTGAAACTGGAAATGGCGCTGTGGTTATATACAGCTGTCGTACGACCCATTGTCACCTATGCGCCACTAGCATGGTGGTCAAAAACCGAAGAGGTCACCACACAAAACCAGCTGCAGAAACTGGGTATACCACTCCCACAACAGCGCTCGAGTTCATACTAGACCTACCTCCCCTACATATTCATGTGAGGAAATGCAGCATGTTGGATGCTATAAGAATATCCCAAAACAGGAAATATCTGCCTGAAAATTGGGTGGGTCAAATGAGGATTTTGAATCAACTCGACTCAAACCTCCTGGCAAAGCCAGCATATGTGGTGCCAAATAGTTTTGATTTCGAAATGCCATTCCGAACGGTCATATCTGACCGTTCTAGTGCAATAAATTTCGTGAATCAAATATGAAAAAAAAACATATATATGGTATACTGACGGATCTAAGTCAGAGAGAGGACATTGGGGTATACGGACCAAAATTGCAACTCTCCATGACCCTGGGAACTGAACCCTCTATTTTACAGTCTGAAACACTGGCTGTTTATGTCTGCGCCCAGGAAATTCTGAAAAGTAACCTATGGCACCATCTAGGTTGCAGAGGACTGTTTTTTTTCTTGATAGTGAATTCAATTTTGAATCTTTACTTACACTTCAACACATAAAAAATTTAGATCATTATCAATTATTTTTTTTTTAATCAAAAAATTAAAAATTTCTTCAACCTTGCATTTTGAATTCATAAATCAGGATCTAGAACTCCTAGATACTACTTATAGGGGCTTTTTCAGGATCTTCTAGGTGTTTACTGTATCCCATTAAAATTTTTCCCATGTTATCCGGGACACCCTGTATTATAATTTATACATGCATGGCGGTACCGAGTCATTCATACAGGCGACAATCATTATGAGAGAGAGAGAGAGCTTATTCTTGGTCTTCAAGCAATGAACAATTTTCACCATGTCCAGGTGAGTTTAGCTGGACATAAGTTTTAGTGAACCACAGATTCGATATAGTTGAAATCTAGTTCTTGTTCATTAAAAAAAGTTTTGTGCAAATTTGCATTAAAATCGATTTATTTAAAGAACAATCGCTCAAAGTCCAACTAATCGTGAGTGCTTTTCTGTATTTATCATTTTCCTCTTCAGATATTTCGGAACGCAGCCATTCTATTCAATATTTATATGTATATACGTCCATCGCTGGACCGAGCGTGTTGTTGCAGTTCTTCCTGCAGTTATTTGATTTTAACATGTACAGGCGTGTTTAGCTGGACAATCAGTTTTCTCCCCCCCAAGGATTTAAAAATCTTCTAGTTTCAACCGCCACTAAGTCATTATATTTCCACTATCGGCGAAGTTCATATCGAAGATGTTCTTATTAATTCACAACTCGAGAAGCGACCGTTATAAAATAAAGAAAAGCTGTGAAAAATTATTGAAAGATGACAAAGTTTTACATAGTTCGGAAAATATTAATATTTTGAAAGATTTCAAATTCAATATTGAGTTTGGTTTCCCAAAAGTAGTGATACCCATAATGAATGATAAAGGTAAGTTAATTCAGATATATCAATGTCTTCAAAATTGTTATAGTTCACTAGGTATTAACTACACATAGATTCGAATTTGGTGGTTTTATTAAAAGCCTATAGCACACAAAGAGTGTATTCCTATACGGCATTCACTTTCACCTCAAAGGGGTCGATGGGGTAATCATAAGAGTCAAATTTGCGTTATTTGGAGAACTAAAAATACTTAGGATCGAATTTAAATTTGGTGGTGTTTTAAAGAACTATTATAGCACCCAAATTGTCCATACACGACATATATTTTCGCTTCGAGGGGGTCGATGGTGATATTATTGAGGACCCAATGTAGAAATTGGGTGCTAGAGATCCTTCATAACACCACCAAATTGGAATTAGATTCTAGGTAGTTATTCAGAAACGCAAATTTCGCACATAGAGTGTCCCACATCGAACCCCTCACGGTGTTGGGGAACGCCGTTTATACACTTTCTGAATGCTATAAGTCCTCGATAACATCACTTAATTTCGATTCGATTCTATGAAGGTATAATTATACAGAAAACGCAAAATTCGCTATTAGAGCGTGGGGTTGTTATATCGGGTGTCCCAAGGTGAGTGGCCTATTAGACGTCTCTGGAGAACTGGACATATTTGAAATCTGAAAATTGGAATTATAATATTGTACGGAATTCTCTACTGAGCTTAAATATTTTTAAAGCCTGAGCACTTCCGGTTATACAGGGAGCGAAAATAAATTTGTTCAAATTTTTTTTTTTCATTTTTTCCTCCCTGATATACCTAATTGAGTATTACATTCTTAATACATTTCTATTAAAACTATTATATTTTTCCAATAACTTTTCAAAATATCGACGGAAAACTGGAAAAAAGTCAAATTTTCGTAGTCAGTATTTTTCTTATTCTCAACATCCTGAGCGTGAACCGTTCTCATAACATCAATGTAGAAGAATGTGGAAAGGTCATGCATCTTTTAAATTTCATAAATATCATCACAGGGTGTTTCGAAGTTTGTGTCAAAAACTCTGATCGAAAATTGGCCATAACTTCTGTTTTTCAAATTAGAACCCCTTTTTTTATAATTGCGCTGGATTCTTCATAGAAAAATGATGATAGTACTATTACTTTTTTTTCATTTTTTGTTTTCAATTTTTCTATTTTTTTTTATTTTTTTTCCATTTTTTTTTTTTTTCATTGAAGTCATTATTTTGCCTTCCAGAATCCAACGCAATAATAAGAAAAATAGGGTTCTAATTTGAAAAACCGAACTTATGGCTAATTTTCGATCACAGTTTTCGACACAAAATTTGAAACACCCTGTGAGAATATATCTGAAATTTGAAAAAACTTTCCACAATTTTCTACTTTGATGTTATGAGAACGGCATATTGATACTATGAGGAGACGGTCCCCTCATTTAATCATCCAATGGATTAAAGGAGAGCAGAAAAGACACCAGAAGAGTATTGAAAAAAAAAACGTGGGTTCTTGTATCATGGTTTCTATAATAACAGTGAATCAAATATTGCTTTCGGCTATATTTTTTGAAATCACTGTTGATATTGATAAATTCTTCATGCAGCTGAAAATTTTATTTTCATTTCAGCGATGAAGCAACGATACTCCATAGAAGAGCAGGCAGTGTTGGGAGAAACTATTGCTAAACATATGAAAGAAGAAACACTACCAAGCCTTGCAGAATGTTCATTCTTGATGGAACAAAATGATGTTTTGAGTTCGAGATCACCAGCATCAATTAAAACGTTCATTTATAATAGAATAAAACAGAGGAGAACCATATGAACAGAATCGTACGCCATGTTCTCGTAATTATTTGTTTATCTTTTTGAGAAATTTTATCCATTTTATTAATCGATGATATATATCGTGTATAATCATCATTTTGTTTGGTTTGTTAAATTTTTTTTATAATATACCTACCTTTTTATTATAATTACAAGTTTTGTAAGAATATCCTTTCTTTCTGTAATATTTACTATTGTGAATTATTCACTATTGTCTCAATACTTTATTAACCTTCATGAAATTTTATCCACTCGTTGATCCTTGATATGTATATATTCATCATTTTGTTGAGTTTGTTCTATTTTTTGATTATATTATCTGTTTTATTTTTATTCAGAGCCAAAGTATATTTACATATTTTGTGAGAGTGTTATTTTTTTGTTCTCAATTATTTCTATGTTTAAAAATAAATCTTTTCCGTTGTACTTGTGTATTTATCAGAGTTCCTGGAAAACTTGGAATTTTTTGATAGTTTTATAGAACATCATCTCAGTCAATACATCTAACAAATTGAACATTCTCTTTTGCACTCTAAAAGGCTCATTTGAAAAAACATATAAATCATAGACCACATTGGGATTAAACTCAAACGCTAGCACAAATTAATGTGTAGACACTAGACCGATACAGCTTTTCAGGTTATTCTGAAGTAATACCTACTCCCAGTCACCGATTTCGGAAATATTTTGTATAGTGGTTCATTATGATTAACTTAAGATGCGGTTTCAATTTGAGTAGTGGCAAATAAAGGTTAGGTTATGGTTTTGTGAGGTTGTATTTCCAAAGTTGACCATCATTACAAAAACTGCCAATTTTTCGTTTTTTTCCTAATGACATTGATGATTATCAATAGTTTCTGCATAAAATTCTTGGATAAAATATGGTGAAAACCTGCATAGGTTTTCACCATATTTATTGAAAAACCAAAAAAAAAATTCCAAAATTTGATAAAAAATTGAATTTTTGCCATCATTGAAAACTATCAAAAATTATTTAGGAATGCTCATTTTCCACGAGAAATATCAAAATATTGAAAAACAGGACTACAGAATTACCGCTTTCCGAAGTATGTACTGCACAAATATTACGACAATTTTCTTTAGCTCTGGTAGGTACCAGGACCAGGAGATTCATATTGCATCATTTATATTGATCTTTTGAATTTTTTTTCAAATCTTATTTCCCAATCACTACGAATATGTTCACTGTATATATTGATTAAATTGTAACTTCAGTATCAGTTCGTTTATTCAATATTTACAATGAAAAATTTCGTTCGAATTGTGAAGGTATGATTTGAGAAAAAAAATCATCAAAATTAAGATTTTATTGTCTCATGAATCTTCGTTTCAAAAGAAATTATATTCAAAGAAGGTAATTATATGAAAATAACCTTTATTTCACTTCATATAATACATATTGAATAATTACTTTAATGAATTAACCAAATGTATTTTCTACTAATGTCAAACATAATACATAATTCAATTTCCATTTTCGGAGAAAAAATCTACAATTTGAAGATTGACTAGAAAATAAGTTTCAATTTCAGTTATAATTTTACATTTTACAACAAATCATCTAGAAAATCCAATAGAAATTTTGGTCCTTCAGTAGAGCTCAACCATAAGCTTTCTTGATCAGGATATCCTAGAACAAAGTGAAAATTGGGATTAATATTGAACAGTTTTTAATTGTTTTGTTAGGTCATAACTAGAGAACAATAATATGGCTGCTGAGTATACATGTAGCTGATTTTATTATATACTTACTAATGATTTTTTGGAACCTCCATTTTGGTATCCATTTCACAAATCAAATTATTCGGATAGGATAATGCTGGAAAGTCTGGTAGAGCTGAGGTTACAAGTCGTATTTTCAATGTGTTAGTAAAATTTTTCAGACTAAAATGACCTTCACATAATCTACTTTTCTTCATGAATAGCACAATTTGAATAAAAAGCCCTAATTGCATTCTCCCATTCAAATGTTCTATTTGGAGGTGGTCGAAAAATGTGCTTATGTGTTGAAGAACCCCATAAATATTTGTTAGCACAATTTGTGTTGCAGCATGATTTATTTCGAATGCCATACTGATCGATACAATATACAATAGAGACACTTACCTATAGATACTCACCTAACTTATACCTATTAGCCTTTTACAGTTTTTAAGCACCATCCACTGCTGCACTTGATCTTCTTTTTTCCACTACTCGATCATCAAGATGGATATCTAAATGACATATTATAAGCATTACTTGACATATAATAACAAAATGTGTTCTTTGGAGATCGCTCTACATTCTCTACACTCTGAAGTCGCGTGATCCGGAGTTCTGCTCTACTCTACTTAGTAGGCAACTTCTGCCCTAATCTATAATTCTCCTCAAACAGTAGCACTGCACTTTAAATCCCAGTAAATTTTCATATTTCAAGGTTAGGATTATGATTGCTGGAAATTTTAATTTTTATTGTATTGATTTCATGGAGCAGACTTACACTTACGACCATTTCCAATAAAAATCCAAATTTTTCGATTTCGAAAACTGTCTTCTGTGTAATCGATAGAATACGTTGGGTACTAGGTATCTATAAAATCAATAGTCTTCTTTATCGAAAGCCATACCATCAAGTGGCTTGAACTCTGACTTAAGAATTATTATACACATGTGTAGTAACCAAAAACTGCAATTTTTTTCAAATTCGACCTCGTATATATACGGACATAGTCCAGCCATGGACGTACTGATGTATGTTGAGGATATACAGGTACGTGCATAGCTGGACGATCTGATATATGCATTCATTGTGCATGGTCCAGCTAGCCACGTATCGATATATATTGAACATATTTCGATACGTGTACCGCTGGACCATGATCTCTGTGAAAATATTTGGCACTGAATGAAAAGTGCAATAGTAGCTTGATTCAAATCAGATAACGATGCAACAAACAAAAAAAAGAAATAATCAGTATAGAAGGCATGATCCGATTTCAATTAAAATCTATAGAGATCGAAGAATCGAATGATGAAACAATATTTTTGAACTACCCTATAGGATGAAAGCCTATAAGAAGAAGGAGGAGAAGATGTGGCATTTATTCTTTCGAAAAACTTGAATTCATTTCCTTCTATAAAACAAAAGCGAAAATGAGGTATCATAATTTCCGAAAGGGGGATCTTCCGTGTCCGTGAAGTTAGCACCCAGATTTTCGAAAATGAAAGAAATTTTTCTTGTATTCATTACTAACTCGTTAGTAACTATTTGTAACCTAAAAAAAATTCGTTTGTACCCCAAGGATACTGATAGAAAAACACCGCTAACTTCACGGGCATCCATTTTTCGCGAAAAACAAAATACAATCGGAAAGTCCATCGTTAGTAGGTAACTGTTTGTAACATCAAAAATTCCGTTTGTAACCTAACCCTAAATGCCGAATTAACACACCCTAAAATGCGGAGTTAGCACCCACATTTTTGAAAATGTGGAAATTTTTTATTCCATTCGTTAGTAACTAATTGTAACACAAAATTGTTCGTTTGTAACCTCACCGTTACTGAAAAAATGACAACCCTAACATGCGAATTTAGCACCCACATTTTCGAAAATGCATTTTCGTTTGTACCTGAAGGATAATGATAAAAAACACCGCATCCCACTTTTCAATTTTTCGCGAAAAACAAAATACAATCGGAAAGTCCATCGTTAGTAACTATTTGTAACATCAAAAATTTCGTTTGTAACCTAACCCTTAAAGGCGAAATAACACCCCTAGAACAAAAGATCCTAGGGGTCGAAGTTCTCCCGGATGGCTGATCTGTAGCCAAACGACCCCTTCACCAATAATAAAACCCCTAAAATGCGAAATTAGCACCCACATTTTCGAGAATATGGAAAATATTTATTTCATTCGTTAGGAACTCGTTAGTAACTATTTGTAACATAAAAATTTTCGTTTGTAACCTCATCTTTACTGAAAAAATGACTACCATAACATGCGAAGTTATCACCCACGTTTTCGAAAATTAAGAAATTTTTTTGCATTCGTTAGTAACTCGTTAGTAACTATTTGTAACACCAAAATTTCCGTTTGTACCTCAAGAATAACGAGAGAAAAACACCGCATTCAGCTAGGTGCTAACTTCACGGGCATCCACATTTTCGAAAATGTGGAATTTTTTTCTTGTATTCGTTAGTAACTCGTTAGTAACTATTTATTACCTGAAAATTTTCGTTTGAACCTCGAGGATACTGAGAGAAAAATACCACATTTCACTGTGCATCCACTGTCATCCACTTTTCGATTTTTTTGCGAAAAAAAAAATACAATCGGAAAGTCCATCGTTACTAACTATTTGTAACATCAAAAATTCCGTTTGTAATCCAACACTTAACGGCGAAATCAGACCCCTTAAATGCGAAGTTAGCGGAATGCGGTGTTTTCATATCAGTATCCTTGAGGTACGAACGAAAATTTTTAGGTTACAAATAGTTACTAACAGGTTACTAACGAAAAAAAAATTTCTCATTTTCGAAAATGTGGGTGCTTACTTCGCATTTCAGGAGTGTGATTTCTTCATTAAGGGTTAGGTTACAAACGAAATTTTTGATGTTACAAATAGTTACTAACGATAGACATTGCGATTCTATTTTGTTTTTTGCAAAAAATCGAAAATTGGATGACATTGGATGCCCCATGAAATGTGGTGTTTCTCTGTCAGTATTCTTGAGGTACAAACGAAAACTTTTAGGTTACAAATAGTTACTAACGGGTTACTAACGAATGCCAAAAAAATTTTTCTCATTTTCGAAAATGTGGGTGCTAACTTCACGGACACCTGGACTATGTCCGTGTATATAGGAAGGGTAAGGCTTAATGAAAAAATTCCTGTTTTCGGTTACTATACATAACGTGAGTTCAAAAAAAATCGCTGGCAAGTAGGCTCGAGAGTAGGCTGTGGATTTTATTTTTCCACCGCGCTTAGAACTACGTTCACTCGCAGAATATTGACGTTCAAAATTCCATAGCCTACTCAACCGCGAATTTTTTTCAAATCACGTTGTTATGTATAATAACCGAAAACAGGAATTTTTCCATTTAGCTTTACCACTTCATATATTCAGACATAGTCCAGCCATGAACGTATCGATATATATTGAGGATATACAGGTACGTGCATAGCTGGACCATCTGATGGATTCATATTCATTGTGCATGGTCCAGCTATCCACGTATCGATATATATTGAACATATTTAAATACGTGAATATCTGGACCACGCTTTCAATGGAATATATTTGGCACTAAAATAGTAGCTTTCTTCAAATGAGATAACGATGCAATAAAAAGAAATTGAAAGTATAGAAGACATGATTCCATTTCAATTAAAATATATAGAGATCGAAGAATCGAATAATGAAACAATATTTTTGAACAACGCCCTAGGGTTTCAGTAACTTTATACATCACAGCATGCGTGAAATCCGTTAGTTCTGATTTTTTGCAGATTTGTTCACGATGTTGGCCTATTGAATAATCCAAGTTTGTGACCTTGAGCGCCAAACGCAACTTTGTCAAAAATCGAAAAAACCACGAAAAAACTTTTTCTGGACGTTTTTGAAGAAGACTAAATCCCCTACAAAATGATACTAGAATGGTCTCTAGATCTAATAGTTTTTGATATTTAGACTTTCAAAGTTTTTTTTTTCTTCATTCGAATGAATTTTGACCCTGATTATACTATCAGGGCCCTGTACATTTATGATTGGATGTTAAAAATGAAAATGAGAAGTGTGAACGATGATGTTTAAGCTGAGCTACGAATAATGAAGTTAAAAAGATACAATACAACAAAAGTTAATTTCGAGGTTAATTTAGTTCATTTGTCAGGAAATTCAGTATTATTGAAAATCAAAAGGACTCAATTAATTTAGCCCCCTTGGAAGGTCCCGGTTGAAGTTTTTACGTATCTGGATCGGCGTTTTGGGATGGCATAGTCTACTTCAAAAACGTCATGAAAAATTTTTTTCAAAAACTAATCCTTCAGGGTTATAATTGCCAAAATTTGAAAAAAATAATGATTTTTTCGATTTTTGACAAAGTTGCGTTCGGCGCTCGAGGTCACAAACTTGGATTATTTATTAGGCCATCATCATAAACAAGTCTGCAAAAAATCACTACCTGATTTGACGCATACTACCCCATACTTTCAGGTGACAAACTTACTGAACTATAGGCTGAAATCCTCAAGTCCCTGTTTTCACAATTTTTTCATAAGAATCTCAATAACTCATGAACCACTGAGTTTTTACCGAATTTATGGCATATTGTAGTAATTGCCATTGAAAATTCTATCTGACGATGCAATAATATATGCAGGGTATGCCATTTGAAATTATAAAGGAGTATGCCGT
Source organism: Propylea japonica (assembly GCA_013421045.1). Lineage (NCBI taxonomy): Eukaryota > Metazoa > Arthropoda > Insecta > Coleoptera > Coccinellidae > Propylea > Propylea japonica. The sequence continues at coordinate 71,037,570 of CM024239.1, read as the reverse complement.
TTCAGAGTAGGTACTGAAAATATTGTAGGAAGGGAGTTCATTGTTGAAAACCCCCAAATACAAATTTTCAGCTCAATATTACGAATACTTCTTCAGAAACGTCTAACCTACCATCGACTGTGATACACCCTGTATAATAAACAATCATGCTGGAGCTCTTGATCTCATCATGATTTTTCCTTGAGTTTTTTCATGACTTCAACATCATTTAGGGAAAAATTTTCTAATATCACATTAAGACTGGTTGAATCTGCTTGCAGAAATAATATATCCGAATTCACAGATTAGGTGTAAGTTCTACAGTATTCATCAACTGAATCTACTGAAAATGGCAAAAAACAACCTGGCAACACTGCAAAATTCGTGAAATTTGGTGTTGTCCAGTTAAACACGTATAGGCATAAAGAAATCTGGTGTGCTTAGCTGGACGTCCAGCTATGAACAGGAATGTCCAGCTATCTCGAATTCTTAAAATTTTCGGTCCAGCTATGCACGCATTGACATAAATATATATATATATATTATATTATTATATTTTCTTGTGCTATTCAATTTATAAATTGTTGATTGAAGTTTCTTGGGTTTTTTAGCACTAAGTCTTACCAGTAAATAGTCATTTACTTTTAATAAAATATAGTTGACTCCGACATATGTTTCGGCCTTCTTATGGCCTTTTTCAAGGATAGTACAATCATCAATAATTCCTGTAAAATTACAAATAATGAACATCACAATAAATCAATTTAAATTTTCCTACACTTACTATTTTCGTCAAAATATTACATTTTCAGTTATAAATATAAACACAATCACACATTCTCACAGATATGACACAAACAAACATTGGTAAAGTTATGAACGTCAAATTAAATTTTCAAACTCAAGACGAATAAATATTACGACATCTGTATGGAATTTATAAGAGTGCAATTGTTTGATTTTAGATAACTATCTTATTCATGTTCATACTCATTGTTGGTTTTGTAGATGGAGTTACTTAAATGATTTTATTTGAAGTTGTTATATTTTCTTTTATTTTATCAAGTTGTAATATATTTGGGCTAAATTCTTGGTGTCCGTTTTGTCATTCATAGCCTCTTTATTCTTCTTTATGTGAAGAAGACTTAGTGCTAAAAAACCCAAGAAACTTCAATCAACAATATATATATATATATATATAATATATTGAAATGGTGGTTATCGACTAACTGGCAATAATATAGTGGAAGATATTGGGGAAGACATTTATAACTCTCCCTCACGTAGAGGGTCTAGTACATGAGATCTCCAGGTTGTTGCCATCCGAAACCTGCAAAACAGCTGTCAGAAATGTCAAACCTTGAGGAAAATCTTCACTAAGATGAAAGACCGTGATGAGGTGGAGGAGATGAGTGATGTGGTTTATCAGATTCCCTGTTCCAACTGTAACCAGGTTTATATTGGTCAAACTCCACCAAGCTGAAACAAGATTGGCCTTGCACAGAAGCAATATAAGAACGGAACGTGATGCCTGTGCATTGTCCAAACATTCCATCCAAAACAATCATTTCCCTGACTTGAACAGAGTGAGAGTGCTGGACAGAGAGTCTAATTATAGAAAGAGGACTTTTTTGGAGATGGTGCGGATCTGCCAGACGGATGATTCTGTTAACTCGAACAGGGATGTTGATGGTCTGAGCTCTATTTATTCTCTCCTCATCGACATGGATGCCACTATAAGAAGAGGTTGGTATGACAGACCAATGATGAATAATGGTTTCTGACCACCGATTGCTGTTCCCATACATTGTGTTTTCTCTGCTCTGATCTTGGTGCATGGTTTTAGTCTTGTTGCATATCTGGCGGCATTGAAGTGCTCTCTCTGCATTCTCTCTTATTTTATTGAAATTTCAAATTTTAATATGTTGTTGTAGTGTCATTTTTGTGTCGTTGGTTTGTTTTCTTTTGAGATGACCATTTCTTTAATCTCAGAAGGTTAAATATCATTGTGTTGTGACCATTTTTATTGTGTTCTGTGCTTTTGACAAGCTGACATAATTCAGCCACAGAGAATTTTTGACGTTTCTCGCTGAATTGACATCCCTCAAGTTGTTGTTTGTTTTGACTGGGAGATTTTCCATGAATTTACTGCAGGAAATAATTACATGTATATTTTATTCTTAATATCTTTAATCTCAAGCTCAAATTCGTGAGTTTTGTTAACTTATACTTGTGACAATATTGTAACACCTATGTAATTTTAGCGACTCCTGATGAAGGGACAATAAAGTCTCGAAAGCTCGAGTAAAAGGAAAAAAGAGTCTTCTTTATGACCCGACTACTTCCCCAATATCTTCCACTATATATATATATATATATATATACGCAGGGGGGCTTCGGCCTTCGGGGATTGACGGCCCCGCGTACCTGAGTCACCCAGTAGTTGGGTTAGCATCCCTCTACTGTGTAATTTATGCTTTCGACATTGAAGACAGAGCCTCGGAAACCGCCCCCGGTGTGGAGACTGCGCCAGGGGGAAGATCGACACAGTCCCTAGCAGAGGTAGGTGAAGCAAGTGGCACCCCTCTGCGAACTGGAACCACAAGGCCAAGCAATTCGTTAAGGAATACTCGGGGCAACAGCTTGGATACACCCAGAATGGATGTTCCCGCTCTAACCCTAAGGCGAAGAAGGCTGCATTGGACTAGGGAGATGAACCTATGTCTCATCAATGCATATTATAACGTCACAGAGGGAGAAACGAAGACCAAAAAGTATGCAGAGAACCTGGTAGAGAAATGGTCGGAGACCTACCCTGACATAGTGTTAACTGGGAAACATCTGATAGCACAAATCAAGAACATCAAGACTAGAAAGCTCCTTGCACCAGATGAACTAGAAGCCTTGAAGGCGGACGCAATTAGAAAATCGCCAAAGAAGAAGCTAGACGGGATCAGGAGGAGCATTCACAGAAGAAGCATGCAACCGCAGTCTAGACTGGCAAGCGATGGAGAACCTGAAGTACTACAACCACAGGAGCCGGAAACGGAGACGCCAACCCACGGAATTTTGCACTCTTTGACGAGGAAGGGAGAAAATGGGAGGGTGTGGAGTTCATGAATAGGCCAAGAATCAGAAAACTACAACAAAACAAGCACACAAAGACCACAATCACAACAATAGACGAAGCCCTCGAGACAGTAATTACCAACACGACAACTTTCGAAGAACTGTGCCATAGAGTATATTGTGCCGCTATAATCGCAAATACTATTCAGCAGACACCACCGCCGCCACCAACCAAAGATAAAAGTGAACAGCGTACACCACCTTGGAAGGTACGAATCGAAAGAAAAATATCTGCATTTCGAAAAGAAATAGGCGTCCTCCATACTTATCTGGTAAACCGAAAACGCAGCAAGAAGGTCGAGAAGAAAGTGCACCTATGTGCCCAAAAATTAAAGATAAAAAAGACTGTCAATACCAACAACACTTGAGAACACACATGGAGACACTTAAGCAAAAGATCGCTGCGCTGGGCAACAGACTACGAAGATACAACAAGAGAACGCAAAGTATCAAGAAAATAACCTGTATAAGAGCAATCAGCGAGAATTCTTCAGACGACTGGCTGAGGGACGAAGTGAACAACAAACAATTTTACCAGATAAGGGCGAGATGGAAGAATACTGGTCGAAGATCTGGACCCAAGAAACGCAGCACAACACAGAGGCAACATGGATCGAGGCGGAGAGAAGAGCATACGACAGTCTGGTAGAAATGCCTGAAATAACAATAGCTGAGGAAGACGTGAAGGCAACACTCAAAAGAAGTAAGAACTTGACAGCGGCAGGCGTAGACGGTATACACAATTTCTGGTGGAAGTCACTAACATCGACTCACAAAGTGCTGGCTCGTCTGATTCAGGAGGCAATAAAGGACCCAACAACCATACCTGATTATTTTACACTTGGCATGACTCTCATGATACCAAAAAAGGGAAACCTGTCTGAACCGAAAAACTACAGACCGATCACTTGTCTGCCCGCAGTTTATAAGATACTCACTTCGACCATCGGCCACAAGATCAATGCTCACATCAAAGCTAACAAAATCATGTCCTGGGAGCAGAATGGATGTAAGAAGAAAGCCCGTGGAAGTAAGGAGCTATTAGTAATCGATAATGCTATCACTAAGCAAGCGAAGAAGAAGCTAAAGAACATCACAGTTGCTTGGATCGATTACCAGAAGGCGTTCGATTCTGTTCCCCACTCGTGGCTTCTTGAAATCCTCGAAATCTACAAGGTCAACCCTGAGGTGGTACATCTCCTGAGGTGTCTAATGTCAACATGGCGCACATCGCTGACATGTAGCAACAAATCAACTTCCTACAGAACCTCAGAAATAAAGATCAAAAGAGGCATATTCCAGGGGGATGGCTTCAGCCCACCGTGGTTCTGCCTCGCACTGAACCCCCTAAGTAGTATGCTTAACAGAGCAGCATACAGCTACGCGATGGACGCAAGGAACAAAATAAGTCACCTATTCTACATGGACGACCTCAAATTATTCAGCAGAGGTAGGAAACAGCTAGAAGGTCAGTTAGAACTGGTGAGAAAGTTTAGCGAAGACATAGGGATGACGTTTGGACTAGAAAAGTGTGGTGTGGTCGATGTGAAGCGCGGTAAACTGGCTGAGGAAGAAAATGTAACACTTTCCGACGGAAGAACAATATCAACACTGAGAGAAGAAGACAGATACAAATACCTGGGCGTGCAGCAAACGTTTGAAATAAGACAGACAGAAAACAAGAAAGAAACTGAGACTGAGCTAACGACCAGAGTAACCCGAATAATGAACACACAGCTCTCAGCAAAAAACAAGATAGAAGCCATCAATATTTGGGCGATCCCAGTGTTTGCTTATACAGCTGGTATTCTCACCTGGTCTAAAACAGACCTAGAAAGACTCGACCGGAGATCCGAGCTATCCTGACAAGGAATGGAATGTTGCACCCGAACTCAGCGATAGAAAGATTATACTTACCTCGGAAAGAAGGAGGCCGGGGCCTAAGCAGCTTGGAGGACATCTACCTGAAAGAAGAAAGAAGAATGAGAGATTACTTCAGGAACGGATACTCACCTATCCAACAGTGGGTGGCAGCACAGCGTTACCCATCCACGCCTTCGGAGGAAGCAGTCACTCAGCGACCTGCAACAGAGGAGCCATCTGAGAGGAGGAAGCAAAGCTGGCAGGCGAAACCACTGCACGGTAGGTTCTACGCCAGCTTGCATCAATCTGAAGTGGACATGCTGAACTCTAACACCTACCTGTCTCAAGGCTACCTGTTCCCCCAAACAGAAGGTACATTCTTGGCAATACAAGATCAGGTTGTGCCAACACGGGTCTACACTAAGCTTATAATGAAGCTGCCAGTGGAATCTACGAAATGTAGACTTTGTAATAAAGCCGAGGAGACGGTCCAGCACTTGTCCTCGGGCTGCTCAACTATAGCCGGAACAAAATATTTATCCCGCCACGACAACATGGGAAAGGTAGTGCATCAGTTGATGTGCTTGGAGGAAGGCCTTTTACACCACTTTGTGCCACACCATATATACGTCCCTCAAACGGTTTTAGAGAACAACACCACAAAAATATACTGGGACATGACCATAATCACGGATCAAGGCGCTGAGCACAACAGACCGGACATGGTGATATGGTCCAAGAAAAACAGGACAGCTATAATTACAGATTTCTCAGTCCCACTCGACCAAAACCTATCTAAGACCTATGGTGAAAAAATTACAAAGTACGAGCCACTGGCAAGACAAATAAAGAACATGTGGCGCTTAGGAAAAGTCGAGATAAAACCCTTGGTCATCAGCTGCAATGGGCTGGTACACCGAAAAAACGGCAGAGCACCTCCGAGAAATGAAACTGCCCCCAAACACAATCCTCTGGATGCAGAAGGCAGTTATACTGGGGACGGTCGGCATCATACGCCAGGCAATTTACCCTCACTGACAACTTGACTATTCTTGGCCAGTAGGCCCGAATGTCATAAATATCCCACGTTAGTGTGAATCTAACAAAAAAAAAAAAAAAATTAAAAAAAAAAATCTTTTTAAGCAGTTGGTAGTATCCTGTCCATAATTGCTTGTAATGTTTTCAAAGAAACCCATCTTTATATTTTATTTAATTTTGTTTGACAGTCTCGATGTACTTAAATTTGTTTATTTTTAATGGGAATTAGACTGATTGTGAGAAATGATGTACTACTCTTTTTGCTAAGCCAAGCTTTCGAATAATAATTTTATTCTTCTTCAGGGACTCTAAAATATATAAACATTGTCACAATAACAATTACAAAACAGAACATACAATACAACATTACAAGTTCCAACTACTTACAACAAACCGAGGTTTTTTTCTCTAAATGATCATTAAAATTACATTTATGGGGAGTATTTCGCAATATCATTATTTATGTCAACCCTTTCAACACTTTAAAAACATTTCAGTTGTCAAACATCACGTCACTCTGCCATCCGTCCGTTATCAGTCCAGTGGTCCCAAATATGTTTCTTTTGGTCTTCGCCATTCCTGCGATATCAAATATGTGTAAATGTTATTCAGTTTATTGGTGTCAGTTTTTTTGTTCATAGAATTGGTCTCGTCGTTTATATAAAACATTTCCATGAAAGTACGTTTCTTATAATTTTTTTCTTTTGCCATTATCGAAACCTGTTCGAAATCTATTTTGTGGTTTGCATCATTACTGTGTTTTGCTAGAGCGCATCTTTCTGGATGATTTTTTATATCGCTTTTATGTCCTACAATTCTGTTTTTTACCAACTGTGATGTGTGTCCTACATATTTGAGCTCGCATTCTGCACACGGTATCTTATAAACAACATCTGACTGTTCATGTACTGTTACCTATCCTTCGATTTTGTGAACAAATTTCCCACTGTTCTTGTGTATTTTTTTACAATTTTCACACTGTCACTTCTGAGTTCTCTCACCAACTTGTCGGTCAAATTATCGATGTTGGGTAAAGTGCAATAAAGGACATTTTTATTTTCTATGTTTATATGTTCACTTTGTCCGCCTTCGTCCTGCACAATCGCTGTTGATGAGTATATAATTTTTTTTTTTGATCAAATTTTTGGGATAACTATTTTCTATTAGAATTTTTTCTAGTTCTTTAAAATTCTTTTTTATCAGTGATGGATGGCAAATTCTTTCTATCCTCTGTTTCATCTGGTTTACTGTGTTTATTTTTATCTTCATGTTATGGCCAGAGTTGTAATGTAATATCCTGTTGGAAGACGTGGGCTTTTTGTAACAATCCAGAATAACCTTTTGTGAATCAATCCTCATCACTTTCGTGTCGAGAAAGGGCACCCATTGTTCTTCATTCTCCCTTTCCACCGTGAACCTCAGGTTTTCATCTATCTCACCATTGTTAAATATTCTTATCAATTCTTCTATCTCTTCTTCTTCCATTGACATTATAATGTCATCAACAAATTTCTTCAGGAAAAAGGGTTTTCTTTTCAATTTGGGTAGATTCTTTTTTAGTACATAGTCCATGACGTATAGAGATAAAATAGGACTGAGTTTTGAGCCCATAGCGCATCCTTTTTTTTGTTTATAATATTTTCCTTGAAAAACACAAACATTGTTATCAATGACAAATTCCACCATTTTTAGAAATTCCTCTTTCATGATGCCATTTGTATGGGGTTGTATTTTTAACCAACTGTCTTCTATAGCTTCAATAATTAATTTTTTTGTCATATTACCGAATAGATTTTTCACATCTAGCGACAGTAACACGTAACCATCAGGCAACACAAGATCTTTCATGGAGTTCGCAAAATGAAAAGTGTCTGCTACATAAAATTCATTATCTTTGTCATAAGCTCTGGTCAATATGTTAGCTAAAAATTCTGCTATATTATTCGTTGGAGACTCTACCCCTGCTATGATTGGTCGCAAAGGATTATTTTCTTTATGTACCTTGGGGTTTCCGTAAATTCTTGGGCAAGTTGAATTATATTTTTTATACCTCTTTTCATCTTCCTTGGTAATGACATTTTTATCGGATAATTTTTTGAAAATTTGGTTCGATTGTGTTTGTATAGTGTGAGTTGGGTTGTTTTTTAGCTCTGTAAAACTTTCTTCATCTTTTAATAGATCAGTGAGTTTTTTTTGGTATTCATTTTTACTCATGACCACAGTTACACCTCCTTTGTCGCTCTGTGTGACCATTAGTTGTTCATTATGCTTTAGGTAATAATAAGCATCATTGAATATTTATTTATGGGAAATTTCATGTCCCTACTTGAATGGACATAATTTGTTATGATACTTGTTATCTTTGCACGATATAGATCTCTGTTTTTTTCTTCCAATCCGGATATTGCATATTCCACATCCGCTAGTAAAGATTCCATTTTTAAATTTTCAGGTGTTACCGGCAGTGCGAATTTTGGTCCTAACGCTAATATTTTCCTCACATTGTCAGGGATCTCCTCCTCTGTCAAATTTATTAACCAATTCTCCTGTGTTCTTAATTCTTTTAGCTGATTTATTTCTAACAATTCAATCTTTTTTATATTTCTCATTCTTGTCCTATGAAATTCCTTGTTATAATTTATTCTTTGTCTCCTTTTAAACTCAGTGACGATGTTTCCAGGTAGTTTATCATTAGCTCTTTTTTTCTCGTGAGTAAGAATCTTTTGCATTTTATCAATTGACCAATTTGTGTGTGCTATTTCCAACCTTAGCATTTTGACCGTGATATGATTCCCTAATCTGTTCATCTTGTTGAAAAAATATCCATTGTTTCCTTCCAATAGGTTTGTAAGGTTTACCATGCTATGTGTTATATGGGGAGGGCTCAATCCTCTTCTTTTACATTCTAATAGAAACTTTAGCCTGTTTCTCAGCGAACTTAACTTGATATTAGTTTTACTCCATCTTTTTAAGCAGTTGGTAGTATCCTGTCCATAATTGCTTGTAATGTTTTCAAAGAAACCCATCTTTATATTTTATTTAATTTTGTTTGACAGTCTCGATGTACTTAAATTTGTTTATTTTTAATGGGAATTAGACTGATTGTGAGAAATGATGTACTACTCTTTTTTGTTAAGCCAAGCTTTCGAATAATGATTTTATTCTTCTTCAGGGACTCTAAAATATATAAACATTGTCACAATAACAATTACAAAACAGAACATACAATACAACATTACAAGTTCCAACTACTTACAACAAACCGAGGTTTTTTTCTCTAAATGATCATTAAATTACATTTATGGGGAGTATTTCGCAATATCATTATTATGTCAACCCTTTCAACACTTTAAAAACATTTCAGTTGTCAAACATCACGTCACTCTGCCATCCGTCCGTTATCAGTCCAGTGGTCCCAAATATGTTTCTTTTGGTCTTCGCCATTCCTGCGATATCAAATATGTGTAAATGTTATTCAGTTTATTGGTGTCAGTTTTTTTGTTCATAGAATTGGTCTCGTCGTTTACATAAAACATTTCCATGAAAGTACGTTTCTTATAATTTTTTTCTTTTGCCATTATCGAAACCTGTTCGAAATCTATTTTGTGGTTTGCATCATTACTGTGTTTTGCTAGAGCGCATCTTTCTGGATGATTTTTTATATCGCTTTTATGTCCTACAATTCTGTTTTTTACCAACTGTGATGTGTGTCCTACATATTTGAGCTCGCATTCTGCACACGGTATCTTATAAACAACATCTGACTGTTCATGTACTGTTACCTTATCCTTCGATTTTGTGAACAAATTTCCCACTGTTCTTGTGTATTTTTTCACAATTTTCACACTGTCACTTCTGAGTTCTCTCACCAACTTGTCGGTCAAATTATCGATGTTGGGTAAAGTGCAATAAAGGACATTTTTATTTTCTATGTTTATATGTTCACTTTGTCCGCCTTCGTCCTGCACAATCGCTGTTGATGAGTATATAATTTTTTTTTTGATCAAATTTTTGGGATAACTATTTTCTATTAGAATTTTTTCTAGTTCTTTAAAATTCTTTTTTATCAGTGATGGATGGCAAATTCTTTCTATCCTCTGTTTCATCTGGTTTATTGTGTTTATTTTTATCTTCATGTTATGGCCAGAGTTGTAATGTAATATCCTGTTGGAAGACGTGGGCTTTTTGTAACAATCCAGAATAACCTTTTGTGAATCAATCCTCATCACTTTCGTGTCGAGAAAGGGCACCCATTGTTCTTCATTCTCCCTTTCCACCGTGAACCTCAGGTTTTCATCTATCTCACCATTGTTAAATATTCTTATCAATTCTTCTATCTCTTCTTCTTCCATTGACATTATAATGTCATCAACAAATTTCTTCAGGAAAAAGGGTTTTCTTTTCAATTTGGGTAGATTCTTTTTTAGTACATAGTCCATGACGTATAGAGATAAAATAGGACTGAGTTTTGAGCCCATAGCGCATCCTTTTTTTTGTTTATAATATTTTCCTTGAAAAACACAAAACATTGTTATCAATGACAAATTCCACCATTTTTAGAAATTCCTCTTTCATGATGCCATTTGTATGGGGTTGTATTTTTAACCAACTGTCTTCTATAGCTTCAATAATTAATTTTTTTGTCATATTACCGAATAGATTTTTCACATCTAGCGACAGTAACACGTAACCATCAGGCAACACAAGATCTTTCATGGAGTTCGCAAAATGAAAAGTGTCTGCTACATAAAATTCATTATCTTTGTCATAAGCTCTGGTCAATATGTTAGCTAAAAATTCTGCTTTATTATTCGTTGGAGACTCTACCCCTGCTATGATTGGTCGCAAAGGATTATTTTCTTTATGTACCTTGGGGTTTCCGTAAATTCTTGGGCAAGTTGAATTATATTTTTTATACCTCTTTTCATCTTCCTTGGTAATGACATTTTTATCGGATAATTTTTTGAAAATTTGGTTCGATTGTGTTTGTATAGTGTGAGTTGGGTTGTTTTTTAGCTCTGTAAAACTTTCTTCATCTTTTAATAGATCAGTGAGTTTTTTTTGGTATTCATTTTTACTCATGATCACAGTTACACCTCCTTTGTCGCTCTGTGTGACCATTAGTTGTTCATTATGCTTTAGGTAATAATAAGCATCATTGAAATATTTATTTATGGGAAATTTCATGTCCCTACTTGAATGGACATAATTTGTTATGATACTTGTTATCTTTGCACGATATAGATCTCTGTTTTTTTCTTCCAATCCGGATATTGCATATTCCACATCCGCTAGTAAAGATTCCATTTTTAAATTTTCAGGTGTTACCGGCAGTGCGAATTTTGGTCCTAATGCTAATATTTTCCTCACATTGTCAGGGATCTCCTCCTCTGTCAAATTTATTAACCAATTCTCCTGTGTTCTTAATTCTTTTAGCTGATTTATTTCTAACAATTCAATCTTTTTTATATTTCTCATTCTTGTCCTATAAAATTCCTTGTTATAATTTATTCTTTGTCTCCTTTTAAACTCAGTGACGATGTTTCCAGGTAGTTTATCATTAGCTCTTTTTTTCTCGTGAGTAAGAATCTTTTGCATTTTATCAATTGACCAATTTGTGTGTGCTATTTCCAACCTTAGCATTTTGACCGTGATATGATTCCCTAATCTGTTCATCTTGTTGAAAAAATATCCATTGTTTCCTTCCAATAGGTTTGTAAGGTTTACCATGCTATGTGTTATATGGGAAGGGCTCAATCCTCTTCTTTTACATTCTAATAGAAACTTTAGCCTGTTTCTCAGCGAACTTAACTTGATATTAGTTTTACTCCATCTTTTTAAGCAGTTGGTAGTATCCTGTCCATAATTGCTTGTAATGTTTTCAAAGAAACCCATCTTTATATTTTATTTAATTTTGTTTGACAGTTCGATGTACTTAAATTTGTTTATTTTTAATGGGAATTAGACTGATTGTGAAAAATGATGTACTACTCTTTTTTGCTAAGCCAAGCTTTCGAATAATAATTTTATTCTTCTTCAGGGACTCTAAAATATATAAACATTGTCACAATAACAATTACAAAACAGAACATACAATACAACATTACAAGTTCCAACTACTTACAACAAACCGAGGTTTTTTCTCTAAATGATCATTAAAATTACATTTATGGGGAGTATTTCGCAATATCATTATTTATGTCAACCCTTTCAACACTTTAAAAACATTTCAGTTGTCAAACATCACGTCACTCTGCCATCCGTCCGTTATCAGTCCAGTGGTCCCAAATATGTTTCTTTTGGTCTTCGCCATTCCTGCGATATCAAATATGTGTAAATGTTATTCAGTTTATTGGTGTCAGTTTTTTTGTTCATAGAATTGGTCTCGTCGTTTATATAAAACATTTCCATGAAAGTACGTTTCTTATAATTTTTTCTTTTGCCATTATCGAAACCTGTTCGAAATCTATTTTGTGGTTTGCATCATTACTGTGTTTTGCTAGAGCGCATCTTTCTGGATGATTTTTTATATCGCTTTTATGTCCTACAATTCTGTTTTTTACCAACTGTGATGTGTGTCCTACATATTTGAGCTCGCATTCTGCACACGGTATCTTATAAACAACATCTGACTGTTCATGTACTGTTACCTTATCCTTCGATTTTGTGAACAAATTTCCCACTGTTCTTGTGTATTTTTTTACAATTTTCACACTGTCACTTCTGAGTTCTCTCACCAACTTGTCGGTCAAATTATCGATGTTGGGTAAAGTGCAATAAAGGACATTTTTATTTTCTATGTTTATATGTTCACTTTGTCCGCCTTCGTCCTGCACAATCGCTGTTGATGAGTATATAATTTTTTTGATCAAATTTTTGGGATAACTATTTTCTATTAGAATTTTTTCTAGTTCTTTAAAATTCTTTTTTATCAGTGATGGATGGCAAATTCTTTCTATCCTCTGTTATTAAAAGATGAAGAAAGTTTTACAGAGCTAAAAAACAACCCAACTCACACTATACAAACACAATCGAACCAAATTTTCAAAAAATTATCCGATAAAAATGTCATTACCAAGGAAGATGAAAAGAGGTATAAAAAATATAATTCAACTTGCCCAAGAATTTACGGAAACCCCAAGGTACATAAAGAAAATAATCCTTTGCGACCAATCATAGCAGGGGTAGAGTCTCCAACGAATAATATAGCAGAATTTTTAGCTAACATATTGACCAGAGCTTATGACAGAGATAATGAATTTATGTAGCAGACACTTTTCATTTTGCGAACTCCATGAAAGATCTTGTGTTGCCTGATGGTTACGTGTTACTGTCGCTAGATGTGAAAAATCTATTCGGTAATATGACAAAAAATTAATTATTGAAGCTATAGAAGACAGTTGGTTAAAAATACAACCCCATACAAATGGCATCATGAAAGAGGAATTTCTAAAAATGGTGGAATTTGTCATTGATAACAATGTTTGTGTTTTTCAAGGAAAATATTATAAACAAAAAAAAGGATGCGCTATGGGCTCAAAACTCAGTCCTATTTTATCTCTATACGTCATGGACTATGTACTAAAAAAGAATCTACCCAAATTGAAAAGAAAACCCTTTTTCCTGAAGAAATTTGTTGATGACATTATAATGTCAATGGAAGAAGAAGAGATAGAAGAATTGATAAGAATATTTAACAATGGTGAGATAGATGAAAACCTGAGGTTCACGGTGGAAAGGGAGAATGAAGAACAATGGGTGCCCTTTCTCGACACGAAAGTGATGAGGATTGATTCACAAAAGGTTATTCTGGATTGTTACAAAAAGCCCACGTCTTCCAACAGGATATTACATTACAACTCTGGCCATAACATGAAGATAAAAATAAACACAGTAAACCAGATGAAACAGAGGATAGAAAGAATTTGCCATCCATCACTGATAAAAAAGAATTTTAAAGAACTAGAAAAAATTCTAATAGAAAATAGTTATCCCAAAAATTTGATCAAAAAAAAAAATTATATACTCATCAACAGCGATTGTGCAGGACGAAGGCGGACAAAGTGAACATATAAACATAGAAAATAAAAATGTCCTTTATTGCACTTTACCCAACATCGATAATTTGACCGACAAGTTGGTGAGAGAACTCAGAAGTGACAGTGTGAAAATTGTAAAAAAATACACAAGAACAGTGGGAAATTTGTTCACAAAATCGAAGGATAAGGTAACAGTACATGAACAGTCAGATGTTGTTTATAAGATACCGTGTGCAGAATGCGAGCTCAAATATGTAGGACACACATCACAGTTGGTAAAAAACAGAATTGTAGGACATAAAAGCGATATAAAAAATCATCCAGAAAGATGCGCTCTAGCAAAACACAGTAATGATGCAAACCACAAAATAGATTTCGAACAGGTTTCGATAATGGCAAAAGAAAAAAATTATAAGAAACGTACTTTCATGGAAATGTTTTATATAAACGACGAGACCAATTCTATGAACAAAAAAACTGACACCAATAAACTGAATAACATTTACACATATTTGATATCGCAGGAATGGCGAAGACCAAAAGAAACATATTTGGGACCACTGGACTGATAACGGACGGATGGCAGAGTGACGTGATGTTTGACAACTGAAATGTTTTTAAAGTGTTGAAAGGGTTGACATAAATAATGATATTGCGAAATACTCCCATAAATGTAATTTTAATGATCATTTAGAGAAAAAAACCTCGGTTTGTTGTAAGTAGTTGGAACTTGTAATGTTGTATTGTATGTTCTGTTTTGTAATTGTTATTGTGACAATGTTTATATATTTTAGAGTCCCTGAAGAAGAATAAAATTATTATTCGAAAGCTTGGCTTAGCAAAAAAGAGTAGTACATCATTTCTCACAATCAGTCTAATTCCCATTAAAAATAAACAAATTTAAGTACATCGAGACTGTCAAACAAAATTAAATAAAATATAAAGATGGGTTTCTTTGAAAACATTACAAGCAATTATGGACAGGATACTACCAACTGCTTAAAAAGATGGAGTAAAACTAATATCAAGTTAAGTTCGCTGAGAAACAGGCTAAAGTTTCTATTAGAATGTAAAAGAAGAGGATTGAGCCCTTCCCATATAACACATAGCATGGTAAACCTTACAAACCTATGGAAGGAAACAATGGATATTTTTCAACAAGATGAACAGATTAGGGAATCATATCACGGTCAAAATGCTAAGGTTGGAAATAGCACACACAAATTGGTCAATTGATAAAATGCAAAAGATTCTTACTCACGAGAAAAAAAGAGCAAATGATAAACTACCTGGAAACATCGTCACTGAGTTTAAAAGGAGACAAAGAATAAATTATAACAAGGAATTTCATAGGACAAGAATGAGAAATATAAAAAAGATTGAATTGTTAGAAATAAATCAGCTAAAAGAATTAAGAACACAGGAGAATTGGTTAATAAATTTGACAGAGGAGGAGATCCCTGACAATGTGAGGAAAATATTAGCGTTAGGACCAAAATTCGCACTGCCGGTAACACCTGAAAATTTAAAAATGGAATCTTTACTAGCGGATGTGGAATATGCAATATCCGGATTGGAAGAAAAAAACAGAGATCTATATCGTGCAAAGATAACAAGTATCATAACAAATTATGTCCATTCAAGTAGGGACATGAAATTTCACATAAATAAATATTTCAATGATGCTTATTATTACCTAAAGCATAATGAACAACTAATGGTCACACAGAGCGACAAAGGAGGTGTAACTGTGGTCATGAGTAAAAATGAAACCAAAAAAAACTCACTGATCTATTAAAAGATGAAGAAAGTTTTACAGAGCTAAAAAACAACCCAACTCACACTATACAAACACAATCGAACCAAATTTTCAAAAAATTATCCGATAAAAATGTCATTACCAAGGAAGATGAAAAGAGGTATAAAAAATATAATTCAACTTGCCCAAGAATTTACGGAAACCCCAAGGTACATAAAGAAAATAATCCTTTGCGACCAATCATAGCAGGGGTAGAGTCTCCAACGAATAATATAGCAGAATTTTTAGCTAACATATTGACCAGAGCTTATGACAAAGATAATGAATTTTATGTAGCAGACACTTTTCATTTTGCGAACTCCATGAAAGATCTTGTGATGCCTGATGGTTACGTGTTACTGTCGCTAGATGTGAAAAATCTATTCGGTAATATGACAAAAAAATTAATTATTGAAGCTATAGAAGACAGTTGGTTAAAAATACAACCCCATACAAATGGCATCATGAAAGAGGAATTTCTAAAAATGGTGGAATTTGTCATTGATAACAATGTTTGTGTTTTTCAAGGAAAATATTATAAACAAAAAAAAGTATGCGCTATGGGCTCAAAACTCAGTCCTATTTTATCTCTATACGTCATGGACTATGTACTAAAAAAGAATCTACCCAAATTGAAAAGAAAACCCTTTTTCCTGAAGAAATTTGTTGATGACATTATAATGTCAATGGAAGAAGAAGAGATAGAAGAATTGATAAGAATATTTAACAATGGTGAGATAGATGAAAACCTGAGGTTCACGGTGGAAAGGGAGAATGAAGAACAATGGGTTCCCTTTCTCGACACGAAAGTGATGAGGATTGATTCACAAAAGGTTATTCTGGATTGTTACAAAAAGCCCACGTCTTCCAACAGGATATTACATTACAACTCTGGCCATAACATGAAGATAAAAATAAACACAGTAAACCAGATGAAACAGAGGATAGAAAGAATTTGCCATCCATCACTGATAAAAAAGAATTTTAAAAACTAGAAAAAATTCTAATAGAAAATAGTTATCCCAAAAATTTGATCAAAAAAATTATATACTCATCAACAGCGATTGTGCAGGACGAAGGCGGACAAAGTGAACATATAAACATAGAAAATAAAAATGTCCTTTATTGCACTTTACCCAACATCGATAATTTGACCGACAAGTTGGTGAGAGAACTCAGAAGTGGCAGTGTGAAAATTGTAAAAAAATACACAAGAACAGTGGGAAATTTGTTCACAAAATCGAAGGATAAGGTAACAGTACATGAACAGTCAGATGTTGTTTATAAGATACCGTGTGCAGAATGCGAGCTCAAATATGTAGGACACACATCACAGTTGGTAAAAAACAGAATTGTAGGACATAAAAGCGATATAAAAAATCATCCAGAAAGATGCGCTCTAGCAAAACACAGTAATGATGCAAACCACAAAATAGATTTCGAACAGGTTTCGATAATGGCAAAAGAAAAAAATTATAAGAAACGTACTTTCATGGAAATGTTTTATATAAACGACGAGACCAATTCTATGAACAAAAAAACTGACACCAATAAACTGAATAACATTTACACATATTTGATATCGCAGGAATGGCGAAGACCAAAAGAAACATATTTGGGACCACTGGACTGATAACGGACGGATGGCAGAGTGACGTGATGTTTGACAACTGAAATGTTTTTAAAGTGTTGAAAGGGTTGACATAAATAATGATATTGCGAAATACTCCCCATAAATGTAATTTTAATGATCATTTAGAGAAAAAAACCTCGGTTTGTTGTAAGTAGTTGGAACTTGTAATGTTGTATTGTATGTTCTGTTTTGTAATTGTTATTGTGACAATGTTTATATATTTTAGAGTCCCTGAAGAAGAATAAAATTATTATTCGAAAGCTTGGCTTAGCAAAAAAGAGTAGTACATCATTTCTCACAATCAGTCTAATTCCCATTAAAAATAAACAAATTTAAGTACATCGAGACTGTCAAACAAAATTAAATAAAATATAAAGATGGGTTTCTTTGAAAACATTACAAGCAATTATGGACAGGATACTACCAACTGCTTAAAAAGATGGAGTAAAACTAATATCAAGTTAAGTTCGCTGAGAAACAGGCTAAAGTTTCTATTAGAATGTAAAAGAAGAGGATTGAGCCCTTCCCATATAACACATAGCATGGTAAACCTTACAAACCTATTGGAAGGAAACAATGGATATTTTTTCAACAAGATGAACAGATTAGGGAATCATATCACGGTCAAAATGCTAAGGTTGGAAATAGCACACACAAATTGGTCAATTGATAAAATGCAAAAGATTCTTACTCACGAGAAAAAAAGAGCAAATGATAAACTACCTGGAAACATCGTCACAGAGTTTAAAAGGAGACAAAGAATAAATTATAACAAGGAATTTCATAGGACAAGAATGAGAAATATAAAAAAGATTGAATTGTTAGAAATAAATCAGCTAAAAGAATTAAGAACACAGGAGAATTGGTTAATAAATTTGACAGAGGAGGAGATCCCTGACAATGTGAGGAAAATATTAGCGTTAGGACCAAAATTCGCACTGCCGGTAACACCTGAAAATTTAAAAATGGAATCTTTACTAGCGGATGTGGAATATGCAATATCCGGATTGGAAGAAAAAAACAGAGATCTATATCGTGCAAAGATAACAAGTATCATAACAAATTATGTCCATTCAAGTAGGGACATGAAATTTCCCATAAATAAATATTTCAATGATGCTTATTATTACCTAAAGCATAATGAACAACTAATGGTCACACAGAGCGACAAAGGAGGTGTAACTGTGGTCATGAGTAAAAATGAATACCAAAAAAAAAACTCACTGATCTATTAAAAGATGAAGAAAGTTTTACAGAGCTAAAAAACAACCCAACTCACACTATACAAACACAATCGAACCAAATTTTCAAAAAATTATCCGATAAAAATGTCATTACCAAGGAAGATGAAAAGAGGTATAAAAAATATAATTCAACTTGCCCAAGAATTTACGGAAACCCCAAGGTACATAAAGAAAATAATCCTTTGCGACCAATCATAGCAGGGGTAGAGTCTCCAACGAATAATATAGCAGAATTTTTAGCTAACATATTGACCAGAGCTTATGACAAAGATAATGAATTTTATGTAGCAGACACTTTTCATTTTGCGAACTCCATGAAAGATCTTGTGTTGCCTGATGGTTACGTGTTACTGTCGCTAGATGTGAAAAATCTATTCGGTAATATGACAAAAAAATTAATTATTGAAGCTATAGAAGACAGTTGGTTAAAAATACAACTCCATACAAATGGCATCATGAAAGAGGAATTTCTAAAAATGGTGGAATTTGTCATTGATAACAATGTTTGTGTTTTTCAAGGAAAATATTATAAACAAAAAAAAGGATGCGCTATGGGCTCAAAACCCAGTCCTATTTTATCTCTATACGTCATGGACTATGTACTAAAAAAGAATCTACCCAATATGAAAAGAAAACCCTTTTTACTGAAGAAATTTGTTGATGACATTATAATGTCAATGGAAGAAGAAGAGATAGAAGAATTGATAAGAATATTTAACAATGGTGAGATAGATGAAAACCTGAGGTTCACGGTGGAAAGGGAGAATGAAGAACAATGGGTGCCCTTTCTCGACACGAAAGTGATGAGGATTGATTCACAAAAGGTTATTCTGGATTGTTACAAAAAGCCCACGTCTTCCAACAGGATATTACATTACAACTCTGGCCATAACATGAAGATAAAAATAAACACAGTAAACCAGATGAAACAGAGGATAGAAAGAATTTGCCATCCATCACTGATAAAAAGAATTTTAAAGAACTAGAAAAAATTCTAATAGAAAATAGTTATCCCAAAAATTTGATCAAAAAAATTATATACTCATCAACAGCGATTGTGCAGGACGAAGGCGGACAAAGTGAACATATAAACATAGAAAATAAAAATGTCCTTTATTGCACTTTACCCAACATCGATAATTTGACCGACAAGTTGGTGAGAGAACTCAGAAGTGACAGTGTGAAAATTGTAAAAAAATACACAAGAACAGTGGGAAATTTGTTCACAAAATCGAAGGATAAGGTAACAGTACATGAACAGTCAGATGTTGTTTATAAGATACCGTGTGCAGAATGCGAGCTCAAATATGTAGGACACACATCACAGTTGGTAAAAAACAGAATTGTAGGACATAAAAGCGATATAAAAAATCATCCAGAAAGATGCGCTCTAGCAAAACACAGTAATGATGCAAACCACAAAATAGATTTCGAACAGGTTTCGATAATGGCAAAAGAAAAAAATTATAAGAAACGTACTTTCATGGAAATGTTTTATGTAAACGACGAGACCAATTCTATGAACAAAAAAACTGACACCAATAAACTGAATAACATTTACACATATTTGATATCGCAGGAATGGCGAAGACCAAAAGAAACATATTTGGGACCACTGGACTGATAACGGACGGATGGCAGAGTGACGTGATGTTTGACAACTGAAATGTTTTTAAAGTGTTGAAAGGGTTGACATAAATAATGATATTGCGAAATACTCCCCATAAATGTAATTTTAATGATCATTTAGAGAAAAAAACCTCGGTTTGTTGTAAGTAGTTGGAACTTGTAATGTTGTATTGTATGTTCTGTTTTGTAATTGTTATTGTGACAATGTTTATATATTTTAGAGTCCCTGAAGAAGAATAAAATTATTATTCGAAAGCTTGGCTTAGCAAAAAAGAGTAGTACATCATTTCTCACAATCAGTCTAATTCCCATTAAAAATAAACAAATTTATATATATATATATATATGTATATAAATAGAGGAGTAGATTTTCTTTCAATTAACTAACAACTTCATGTAAAAATCCTCGAGAATCACAAATGACGTAGACAGTTTAAAAACGTTAAGAAATAATTGAGATATCGACAACAGAGGAATAGATTGTTATGTTTTTATATTTCATTAAAACATGTATGAGTTTCGTAAGTCTTTATTTATCACAACGTGTACATTCTTTAGCGACTCTACGTTACAAACTGGCTTTGTTGGCATTTGCAATACCCCTTGTAGGCTCGCATTGGTGGCGGTCTCCAGCGGAGTATGTCGTTAATTACTATACATAATGTTATCATATACGACATGATCTACATTATGTAACATAGATAATATTAGCCTATTCGTTTTGAGATATTTCGTGCTCCTCAGTAACTCACAAGTTCGAAATACGGCTTGCCATTGGCTGCGCACAAGCATTGAACAGCTCAGGAGCACGAAACTCCGCAAAACGAATACTGTATATGTACAGTATTCGTTTTGAGGAGTTTCGTGCTCCTGAGCTGTTCCAGCGCTTGTGCGCAGCCAATGGCAAGCCGTATTTCGAGCTTTTGAGTTACTCAGGAGCACGAAATATCTCAAAACGAATAGGCTAATAATGTGCATATCGACATGGGAAGTATAAATTTGAAAGGCGCGAAATATGATCGATAATAAATAAATATTTCAGTTATTATGTTAGCGGTTCTAATAATTTGAACAAATTTCTATCTGGAAATTCTGATATTTCGTTTAGTAGGTGTTGGTTCTGATTTTTCTTCAGAATTTCATATTGTTCAAGAAGTAATAGTTTGTGATAGTTATCTTCTCTGTGTAATATTCTCAAATTTTCTATAGTTGTCTTATGATTTAGCTCTATCAGATGATTTCCTAATGCTGAATTTGGTCGATTCTTTATGTGTTCGTTGAATCTTTTCTTTGCTGCTCGAGTTGTCATTCCTATGTAAATGGAGGGGCAGTCAGCACAAGTTATTTCGTAAATTTCACTGCATTCTTCGTCGTTCAACCTTTTCTTGTTATTTACATATTAAGATGTTTTCTAGTGTTTGATGGCGTTTGTTAATTAATGTGTACTTATGTTTTCTGAGAATTGCGTTGATCTTATCATTAAAACCTTTATAGAATGGTAATGCGACGTAGTGTTGTTTAATGGATATGTGTGGATATATTTTATCAATAAGCATTTTATTTTTTATAGATTTCAGGATATTGTCCATGTATACTTCTGAATATTGATTGTTCTCCCCGATCTGATATATAGTATTCATTTCCTTTTCATAGTTTTCTCTGGACAACGGTACATTCAAAAGACGATTGAACAAAAATCTAAAAGCAGTTCTTTTTATTGGGGCAGAGTGATATAGGAGTTGAATGGGATGATAGTGTCCGTATGAGTTGGTTTTCTGTAGATGTCAAAGAAGAAGTTATTGTTTTTGAGTTCAATTTTCAAATCTAGGAAATTTATTGAGTTGTTGATGGATTTCTCTAAGTGAATTTAATTTTGAATTTATCATATTGAAGAAAGTTGAAAGTTCTTCTTCAGATCCATCCCATATACAAAATACGTCATCTATATACCTTTTCCATAGTTTTATATGTTTTCTTAAAGGTAGTTGCATGATTCGTCATTCTACATAGCTGACGTAAATGTCAGCCATTAAGCCGGGTTCTCAGAGCTTCGACGTGTAGCTCGCTACACTTATTTCAACCAATCAGAGAATATAAACACTGTGTTTATATTCTCTGATTGGTGGAATAAGTGTAGCGAGCTGCACGCCGAAGCTCTGAGAACCCGGCTTTAGTCCACTAAATGGAGAGCCCATAGGAACACCGTCTCGCATAATATATATTGTACCATCGAAAATAAAGAAATTTTGTTATGTAATTAATTTGGCTAGCATCATAATGTTTTCTATATCGGTTGTTTTTAGTTCAGTATCACCATGTATTTCAATGTATTCTTCTAAAATATCGTTAAGTATTGAGAGTGTGTCCACAATTGGTATATAAATTGACAATGTCAAACGATATCATGAGACATTTACCTCGGGGGTGTACTTTGAGGGAGAGTATATTATTTATTAGCTCTAGTGAATTCTTCATCGAGAATTGTAATGTATATTTCAATTTATTAATCATGAGGTTGTTAAGAATTTGGAGATTTTATGGACTGGTGATTTAATGGCAGAGCTGTATAATTTTGGAATTGGGATTTTTTTCTTTCATACTGTATAGAGATTCATTAAACTTTTGTAATGTCGGTAAACTAAGTTTGAGGATGTTATTCACCTTATTAGAGAATTTCAATAGGGGATTATTTTTGCTTTTCAAGATGTTGTTTTCATTGAAGAAATTTAACGTCTTTTCCAAGTATACATCTTTTTCCAGTATGACAAGTCCTGCATTCTTGTCTGCTTTGGTGACTATCAAATCATTTTCTTGTATTTTCTCTTGAAAACTTTTTATGGAGCTCTTGAGTTGTTGGTTTATTTCATATTGCTCCCGGCTACACATTACAAAATGTTTTTGGATTTTCTCAAAACCAGGGAGGGATCACTTTGGAAATCTGGCACTCACATTTTTTCATTTACAATAAGGATTACTATGAACTTAATTTTACAAGATTGGTCTCTATATCAATTTCATGCCCACAAATCAAATTCTTCAGATATCCTCCATAGTATCCTTAAATCACAGCCGTCTATAATAGAGTACTATAGGAGGCTATGCTTAAATTATAACAAGTCGCGAACAGCTGATATCTGGCAACGCAACGAAAGCCTGAGTGTGTTTGTTTACAACATGTTTACTGTTTAATGTTCATTGTTTTCCACCTATTTCTGGACGTTTTTTTGTGTTTGTGAATATCTAGATTTGGTGCAGTGTTTTTGAAGCGAATTGTGTCCGAAGGAAAGAATTCTGAGTGTGTGAATCAAGTGAATTTTCATCTGATGTCCTGCTAAATAACTCTACAACTCTCTTCTTGAAGGCGCCATTTCAAATCATGTCTAATAAATAATGTTGTGTACCCAGCTGCGGAAGTAATAAGACTTCAGAAAACAGTTATTTATTCATTTATTTACGGACAAGCCATTTTTCAAATTTATATACAAACCAAACATCAAAAAAATATATAAGTATCACTAATAAAAAAAAATAAAACTCAGCAGGAATTTTCAAGTACCTATTCTAAAATAATTCTTCAGTTGAAAGATTGAAACTTCAGCTCTCAATGCTCTATCGAGAGGATTGTTCATCACGTAATTGGTTCTGCTAAATTTTATATTATGTTAGTGTCTTTTTGTTTACCAAAAATGATTAATTCTGAGAAAAAATTACTTTCCTCGTAAAAATACAGTTTGGTTTGCGAAATTTATTTCGATGAAAACGATATCGTGAAATTTAATAAAGTTTATTAACTGATGGAAACATCGAACAGTCACCAAAGAGATAGTACGAGTAAATGCAGTTCCTAGAATTCTTCCAAATTTACCATCCTATTCATCTAAAACAAATTCTAACCAAAGAATCCCCAAACTAGAAGAAGAAATGATTGACACAATAATGATATAAATATTTTTTTAATGCTGAACCTTAAAAATACTTAATTACTCAGAAAAAAAGTATACCTATCTCCTGTAACTGTAAATGCTACAATAATCATAACTGAGACCTTTTAAGTGAAAATTTTCATTGAATATTCTGATGAATTTTTAAATGTGATTGTCTTTGTACATACATTATATTTACAACGATCACATTCGCGCTGTTTCAAAGTCAAATGAATACTAGCAGTATAATAACAAACTGCACATTTGTGTTGTTTTAAATTAAAATGAACTGAATCTATATGTTTTTTGAGATTGCCTTTTGTACTTGCAGCATATTCACACTGTTCACACTTATGTTGTTTCATATTCAAATGAACTGAATCTATATGTCGTTTAAGATGGCCTTTTTGACTTGCAGTATAATCACAAACTGCACATTTGTGTTGTTTCAAATTCTAATGAACTGAATATATATGTGTTTTGAGTTTGCCTTTCGTACATGCGGCATATTCACACTGTGTACATTTATAGTGTTTCAAATTCAAATGAACTGAATCTATATGTGTTTTGAGTTTGCCTTTTGTACATGCGGCATATTCACACTGTGTACATTTATAGTGTTTCAAATTCAAATGAATTGAATTCATATGTTGTTTGATATGGCTTTTTGTACTTGCAGCATATTCACAATGTTCACATTTATGTTGTTTTATATTCAAATGAACTGAATCTATATGTCGTTTGAGATGACCTTTTTGACTTGCAGTATAATCACAAACTGCACATTTATGTTGTTTCAAATTCAAATGAACAGAATCTATATGTGTTTTGAGTTTGCCTTTTGTACATGCGGCATATTCACACTGTGTACATTTATAGTGTTTCAAATTCAAATGAATTGAATTTATATGTTGTTTGATACGGCTTTTTGTACTTGCAGCATATTCACAATGTTCACATTTATGTTGTTTCATATTCAAATGAACTGAATCTATATGTCGTTTGAGATCGCTTTTTATACTTGCAGCATATTCACAATGTTCACATTTATGTTGTTTCATATTCAAATGAACTGAATCTATATGTTGTTTGAGATGGCCTTTTTGACTTGCAGTATAATCACAAACTGCACATTTATGTTGTTTCAAATTCAAATGAACAGAATCTATATGTCGTTTGAGATCGCTTTTTGTACTTGCAGCATATTCACAATGTTCACATTTATGTTGTTTCATATTCAAATGAACTGAATCTATATGTTGTTTGAGATGGCCTTTTTGACTTGCAGTATAATCACAAACTGCACATTTATGTTGTTTCAAATTCAAATGAACAGAATCTATATGTCGTTTGAGATCGCTTTTTGTACTTGCAGCATATTCACACTGTTCACATTTATGTCGTTTCAAATTCAAATGAACTGAATCTATATGTTGTTTGAGAAAACTTTTTAAACTTGCGGCATATTCACAATGCTCACATTTATGTTGTTTTATATTCAAATGAACTGAATCTATATGTTGTTTGAGATGGCCTTTTTGACTTGCAGTATAATCACAAACTGCACATTCATGTTGTTTCAAATTCAAATGAACAGAATCTATATGTCGTTTGAGATCGCTTTTTGTACTTGCAGCATATTCACACTGTTCACATTTATGTTGTTTCAATTTCAAGTGAACTGAATCTATATGCAATTTGAGATTGATTTTTTGACTTGCAGCATATTCACACTGTTCACATTTATATTGTTTCAAATTCAAATGAACTGAATCTATATGTTGTTTGAGATTGGTTTTTGAACTCGCAGCAAATTCACAATGTTCACATTTATGATGCTTCAAATTAAAATGAACTGAATCTATATGTCGTTTGAGACCGCTTTTTTTACTTGCAGCATATTCACACTGTTCACATTTATATTGTTTCAAATTCAAATGGACTGAATCTATATGTTGTTTGAGATTGCATCTTCGACTTGTGGTAAAATCACAAATTGCACATTTTTGTTGTTTCAATTTAAAGTGAACTGAATCTATATGCAACTTGAGATCGTTTTTTCGACTTGCAGCAAATTCACAATGTTCACATTTATGTTGCTTCAAATTCAAATGAACTGAATCTATATGTCGCTTGAGAGCGCTTTTTGTACTTGCAGCATATTCACACTGTTCACATTTATGTTGTTTCAATTTCAAGTGAACTGAATCTATATGCAATTTGAGATCGATTTTTCGACTTGCAGCATATTCACACTGTTCACATTCATATTGCTTCAAATTCAAATGAACTGAATCTATATGTTGTTTGAGTTTGGTTCTTGAACTTGCAGCAAATTCACAATGTTCACATTTATGTTGCTTCAAATTCAAATGAACTGAATCTATATGTTGTTTGAGATTGCATCTTTGACTTGTGGTATAATCACAAATTGCACATTTTTGTTGTTTCAATTTTAAGTGAACTGAATCTATATGTGTTTTGAGATTACGTTTTGTACTTGCAGCATATTCACACTGTTCACATTTATGTTGTTTCAAGTTCAAATGAACTGAATCTATATGTCGTTTGAGAGCGCTTTTTGTACTTGCAGCATATTCACAATGTTCACATTTATGTTGCTTCAAATCAGTAGCACCAATATGTTGTTTGAGGTCAGCTCTTTGATTTGGAACATAATTAGATGGTTTCTGCTTCAAATGATCGTTTTCCTGAATTGCATTTGTAACATTAGCATGTTCCGAATTGAATTCACAAATATCACTTCTGAAGTTGGGGGAGTATTCAGCTTCATAAAATTCATCCGATGGACCACCTGTGCCAATTTCAGTTATAGTTTCTAATTTCATCCTGTCATGAATACCATTTTCATCGATGAATTGTTCAAAAATATCGATGTTTTCAAGTTTCACCTCCTCCATTATCGATGTGTGTTGATCATCTAGATGCTGACCCTGTAAATATCAAGAGTGAATTCTTATGTTACCAGAACAGAATCGAATATATAATATCTGAAAAATTCTACGGTTTGTCGTTCAATCAGTAATTGTTAAATGGATGTATGGACAGAAACCATGCGATCAGTAAGTTTTCTGGGTATAAAGCCGGCTGCATACCACATACCATCGAACAAAGCTCAAGACATTTTCGTACCATATACTTCTAAATTTCTATACCGTTAACATGGATCCACTTTTCTGTTACAAATTAATGCAGCGATCACGTGTTATGCGGCGTTCTCACAAGGCGTTATTCACGACAGTGAACCACGCTTTCGTGAAAAACACTTCTGTGTGAACGCATTCCTCACGAAATCAAGTTTAACGACTATGGGTTCTCACAGAAGTGTATTTCACGAAAGCGGGGTTCACTGTCGTGAATAACGCCTCGTGGGAACGCCGTATTACAATGGCTTAATGAATTCACCGTGCATGCGACAAAACATAACCTCGAACAGTTGAGTTTGCACGTGCGTAGATGATTGATTCGGATATCGGAAATGGCAACTCGATTGGCTTCTGCTGACCAGCGATACGCACTCTGGTGGTTGAATTCAAAATAGAGCTAAGATTGTACGTATTTCAGTGTGATAATTTCGTAATTGTTCATAAACTTTGTTTACAAGAAGTATTCAAAGGAAAACTGAAATTGTTTTCCTCTTCAGTATGATTTCGATCGGAAATGACTACTGTTGTGTGCCTCGATGCAATTTATGGGCGAAAAAATTGCAAACTTTAGGATATAGTTATCACTTCTTCCCTCAAGTAAATCAAATGAAAATATATCTTGAAACCGAGATTGGAAGGGAACTAATAGTAGAAGAAAGGCTCGTATTTTAGATACTTCAATAAATATAGAAAAAATTGCAAACTTTAGGATATAGTTATCACTTCTTCCCTCAAGTAAATCAAATGAAAATATATCTTGAAACCGAGATTGGAAGGGAACTAATAGTAGAAGAAAGGCTCGTATTTTAGATACTTCAATAAATATAGGAAAGTAATTCATATTGTCGCTTTAACCTCTTACGTCAGAATTTTTATTGGAGGTTTTGATATTACAGCAGAATACGACAAGCTTTCACTACTTCTTAGATCATTTGATATTAAGGTACGCATACAACATATTATTTCACAAACCTGTACTTGGCTATTGCAGAATTGGTAAAGATTTCATAAAATATTTCTACATATCTTCTTTTTTTATACTATAGGACGATACAGCAAATTTGTTTTTTAATCAAGGCATATTTTCTATAGACGAACCCTTATTTTCTTACATCAGCCTTCTGTTGATTCCATAAACACTTTAATTTTGTTTGTGATATTTCTTCAAGTTTAGAAAGTTCTTCCCCGATAAAGAAACACACAGCAGAAAAGGAAAGAAAACCATGAGTTTTGACATGATTCTGTCATGGATGGATTAGAACATCATGCACCTGATCAATTTAATTAAAACAACTGAAATGATATGTTTACATTTCCTCCCCACTCCACCTTCACAAGAACATATCGTGCATATTAGTTTTGTTTTACTTTATCACTCTCCATCAATTTTATGAGGTTCTGTATTAAGGGCTAGGGCAGTAGTTGAACACAAGGAGAAAATGTCTATAAAACTGGACCCACAATTTTTTTTCCAACACATTATAATATTCGCTGTGTCTAGAATCCCGGTACCGGTAACCAATTTTCTCCCTGTAGATTTTATGACGTCACCCATATAATGCAGCGAGTACCGGGATACAAGTGAATACCGGTAAAAAATGTCGTTGGTAGTCTCGAATTGAAACACATAATCTAACTCTAATGTTTTTTTTGTTATATTGATGTGTGAAAGTGTTAGGTGAAATTACGCTTAAAATGGTTTTTAGTGTTGGACAAACTTTCGAAAGTTTTAAAGAATTTGAGGAGACTTTGAAAGTGCATGAAAAAGAGACATTTGCGAAGTATTGGAAAAGGGACGCCCGATTAATTTCGTCCAGCAGAATGAAAAAGGTAATAAGACCGGAACTGCGGTATTACGAATTGAAATACTTTTGTATTTTCGGAGGGCAATGTTTCAGAAAAAAAGAAAATTGCTCGAAATTGATGAAGACAGAGAAATTCCATGTCCTGCCTTTGTATCTTTAAGCGTTTCCTAAAATGGAAAATTCCTTGAGGTAAAAAGCATGAATAATGATCATAATCATGAGACCAGTAGAGCTCTTTTTGATTTTTTGCCGCAACAGAGAAAATTGATTTGGATAGTTCACAGATATTTAGAAGAGGTAATCTGGTGGAAGAGAAACACGTGAAGACGGTAATTGATATTTCCCATTCTGTATTCAATGAAGAGGTTGATATACAATTGATAAAGTAGGCAATATTGACTAGATTACCAATATTTATATCTAATTTGAGTTGATTTCGGACCATTCTTCAAAGAAGAAGCCTGGAAGCTCCTTATGGAACGGATCAAATTAAAACATGATCATCCCATCGAGGGCCGGCTCTAGGGTATGCAGCGCCCCGATGCAAAATAATATTTTGACGCTCAATTTGTTGAAATTTTTTTTTGATACACAAAAAATAAAAAATTATTATATGAATGAAATACTTTAAAGATAAATCAGTATAAAATGAACTAAAATATGTTGAACTATTATCTGAGAAAACACATTTCAAATGAAGCATTTTCCGATACATAACAATATTCCAATAATGAATAACGAGAGGAACTAAGATGTTCACGACTGTGACATAGCGATGAAAATTAAAATAAAAAATTAAAAACATTTTTGAGATAAGAACACGTTACAAAATGAGATGAAATGTGCCAGTTTGAGTAAAATACGCAAATTGTGATACTGCAAACTGCAAACTTAAAGATAAAAATGAAACATACCTACTTATAGTAGTTTGTGTGAAATACCCAACATTTCAAAAAACTGATAAAAGGATGCTCTGCTGTATACTGTAGAGCTATACCTACTCATTGACTTGAAATGGGTAAAATGGTATATTGGATCCAAGTTAACTGCCATAGAAATTAACATAATTTTAAGTTTTTGAAATTACTTTCAAATACAAAATCTAAGCACGGGCTTAAGTATGACTTGAAGTTAATTAATTATTTCGAACGGATTTATTGTAACTGGCACATAAATTTACATAATTTCAAATTCTCAGAATAACCCAAAAATACAGTATCCAAACACCTAGTTACGCATCGCTCAAAATTAACTGCCATAAAACTTGACTTCATTTTAATTTTTCAACATGATTATAAAATACAAAATGAAAACACCGGGATTTACTCAACTACCTGTACAAAACACCGGGATTTTCTTAAATCCCAGTACAACATACCGGGATTCGCTTAAATCCCGGTAACCGCTGCGTCATGTAGGAGACATCATCAAAACTACCGGGAAAAAATTGGTTACCGGTACCGGGACTCTAGACACAGCGTATAATATTACATGCATTCAGAACTTCTTCTACAGGGCCTCTAGAATTAAACGTTAAGACTCCTAAAACTCCCAGAAATTCTAACGGCTGCACTTCACTTCATATACGTGTATACATGTACGATATAAATGAACTGAAAGAAAGTTTTGATATAGTTTAAGATTGACAACATCTTTAACTAGACTTACTGACTTGTAACCTTTATATTAATTAAACGCTTGAATATTAGTTATAAAATGAAAGAAATATTGAGTAAATCACAAAATAATTCAACAAAGATTCAAACTACATATTAATTTCCAGATTATTAGTAAAAATTTCGATGAAACTCCAATGACTTAACTGTCCAAAACAAGATTGTTTACATTTACTATTTTAGCTCAGTTCCGATTCTCGCCACCTTAGCGCTGATATCGTCATGGAATATGCCAATTGCTTCAACTTTTTTTTTCACGTTAGCAGTATAGGGTTTAAAGGGTATATGGTTCAATGGTCTATAGCCGCCTCAACAACATTTTTACCAAAATAATAAACTCTCAGATATCTGATGAGTCTCGTCCTTAACTGTTTAATTGAGGGAATATTTCTTGGCTTCAGGACTGTGGGGTGAATTAAACACACCTTTTTAAATCGCCGACGTTTCGATCCTTTTTTGGATCTTCTTCAGGGTTGCAAGAATATTTATTTCTTAGTCTCGAGAGAGTTTACAAATATGTGTAGAATACAATTTAAACTTTACGATTCACGAACTCAATTAGGTATATGAGACACTATTACAAACAAGCTACATGGACACAAATTAGAAAGAGACCAACATTCAGGTGGAATATGCAATTATAAATTTTTTATTTTTTTTTGTATTATTGTATTGTTTTATTAAATTTTTTTTCCTTTATAATTTTGTTTATATTTTTGTTGTATACATAGACAAACTTGTAGTGAAAATTAGTGAGATAGGACTCGATATATCGCGTAACTAAACATTATTGTGAGGTGTAAACAAACATTATTATCAACATACGGAATTGTGAATCTTTATGCGCCGTTGATAAGACCTGCAGACATTTCAGTGGCGTAACACAGGTTCGGATCTCTCAGATTAATAACTTAATATACTCCCCTCGGGGGGGCTCCTCGGCTTCGATCAAAATGGCCAACCAGTAACTAGTACCCAAACTAATGACAATAAAATAAAAATCCACGAAAATCAGAAAGTATTCTTGGAGTTTCCAAAAGAAAAATCGGAGGACGTCATGCAAAAATTAAACCTAAGAATTGACACCACAATCAGCGATCAAACCACAGCACCACATCAAGACCAAGATACAACAATGGAACAAGACCACCAACTTAGATGGCAGATCGCAAAAAAACGTAAACGTTCGCATGTGCAGACCCCTAGTCCAACTATCACCCAAACAGAAAACAGGTTCACACTTCTACAGACGACATCTTTAGAACCTAATGGAAATGCAACAGTCAAAGAAAACAAGACACCCACACCACCCCCAATATTCGTTTATGATGTTGCAGATTACCAGGCAATGATCAATTGCTTTGCTGAAATAATTGAAAAAAATTCTTTTCATGCTAGAGTACTAGCAAACGATAAAATCAAAATAAGCACACACACAGTAGATGCTTATAGAAAGCTGTCCTCATTCCTCAGGAAAGAAAATATTGTTCACCACACGTATCAAATAAGGGACGAGAGGTCCTATCGTATAGTAATCCGTAACCTTCATCATTCAGTGCCTACAGAGGAAATAACAAACGAACTCTCAACCCACGCGCATAAGTTGCGAAACATTATAAATGTACGTCATAGAGTCACCAAGGAGCCACTTCCTATGTTTTTTGTGGACCTCGAGCCACAACCAAACAACAGAGCAGTATATGAGCTGCAATACATATGCAACACAAAATCACCATGGAACCTCCAAGAAAAAAAAGAGGTATTGTTCGGTGCATGAGATGTCAGGAATATGGTCACTCTAGGACATACTGCTACCGACCTTACAACTGTGTTAAGTGTGGAGAACAACATGATTCTAAAAGCTGTCGGAAACCAAAGAATATTCCCGCAAAGTGTGCACTATGTGATGGTAATCACCCAGCCAACTACAAGGGATGCCAAGTCTATAAAGACCTCATACACAGAAGCCAGCCAAAAACTCCGATTCACGCACCAACAGCCAATATGAGAACACCTACAGTACACTCAACAGCTCCAGAGCCACAACAACAAAACAACATGGCTTATCGAACATATGCACAGGCAACGAACAATGTCAATCAAGAAGACACTTCATCACAATTGAGCAAACAGCTAACAACCTTCCTTGATGAATTTAAAAACATGTTTTCACAGCTTCTGAATCAAAATAGCATGATCTTGAATCTGCTTACCACTGTCTTGAAAAAACTTCCATAGTGGCTAACAAAATCCTTAGAATTGCGACATGGAACGCTAATGGTCTGACAAACCATAAACAAGAAATCCTGACGTTTCTAGATATGAATAAAATCGATATTCTCCTAATCTCTGAAAGCCACTTCACCAACAGAACAATGTTTACTATTCCCTACTACTCTGTCTATCACACTATACATCCCGATGGAACAGCACATGGTGGTTCTGCAATCATAATCAGAAACTCAATAAGTCACCAAGAACAAGAGAGTTTTCAAACAAACGCTATTCAAGCAACCACGGTAAAAATCAAAATGAATACTGGTCACATACATATAACATCAGTGTATTGTCCACCACGTCACACAATTACAACCGACACCTACAAGGAGTTCTTTGCTACCCTTGGAAACAAGTTCATTGCTGGAGGAGACTGGAATGCCAAACATACCTATTGGGGTTCCAGATTGACAACAACTAAGGGTCGCAACTTGCTGCAGGCCCTAAGAGACAAAAATTATAAACCCTACCACATACTGGCCAACAGATACAAGAAAGCTACCTGATCTTTTAGATTTCTTCATACTGAACGGCATCCCAATGCAAAACTGCTCATTGGAGTCAAACTACGACCTAACATCTGATCATTCACCTGTCATCATGAACCTGAAAAGCTCGCCTGTCAAAGTTGACACCCCACCAAAGCTCGTCACAAAACACACTAATTGGGATCACTTCCAAGAATACATAAATGCAAAACTCAACTGTAACATTGTCATTACAAAATCAAAAGAAATAGATGAAGCCACCAAACACTTTACGGAAACAGTACAACAAGCAGCCTGGCACTCTACTCCCTGGATAAAGGAAGAAATTCCAAAAGCTTTTAGTACACCCCTACATATAAGACAACTGACAGCTGAAAAAAGGAGAGCTAGAAGATTGTGGCAACGGTCACGCAACCTAAATGATCTTCACCTATACCGAAGACTGTCCCGTAACTTAACAAAGACACTAAAAGATAACCAAAACGCTTACTTCGAACAACATACCGAACAACTGACCACCGAGGATCACAGTTTATGGAAGGCTACAAAAAAACTTAAGAGGCCAATACTACCAGTTACACCCATAAAGACACCAAATGGCTGGGCACGCTCAAACAATGAAAAGGCTGAGGCCTTTGCATCACACCTCTCTGGAGTATTTGAAGAGCCAATGGAAGTACCAGGCTTTGAAAACAATATACAAGAATTCCTAGATGCACCCTGTCAAATGTCACTTCCTTTTGAGCCAATATCACCCAAAGAAGTAAAAGCGGAAATACGCAGACTCAAAAACCACAAAGCGCCTGGACACGACCTAATATCTGCGCAAATCCTGAAAAATCTGCCGAAAAAAGCAATAGATTTTCTCACTACCTTATATAACCGTATGTTAACCTTGGGCTATTTCCAATACTATGGAAACTCGCACATATCATAATGATCCACAAAATCGGAAAACCTCCACATGAACCATCATCATATAGACCCATAAGTCTTCTCCCTCTCACTGGGAAAATATTCGAGAGAATACTCCTCAAAAAAATTCAAGAAGATTACGAATCAACAAGTGTCATTCCCCAAGTATCAATTTGGTTTTCGCCAACATATGTCTACACTTCACCAGACTCACAGAATAGTCAATGCAATTGCAAGTTCACTGGAAAAAAAGCATTTCTGCAATGGTGTCTTTCTGGATACTTCCCAGGCATTTGACAGGGTATGGCACGCTGGATTATTATACAAGATAAAAAAACAAATTCGACAAGTACTACCTGATCATGAAATCATACCTCCTTGACAGAAACTTCCAAGTCAGATACAATGACTCATTGTCAACTTATAGATGCATTAAATCCGGTATACCACAAGGAAGTGTACAGGGACCATACCTGTTTTTACTTTATACTGCTGATATGCCAGAAGATCATGATACAACCATGGCAGCATTTGCAGATGACGTCGCAATACTAGCCTCCGATTATGATCCTGATATCTCCTCTAGAAAGGTCCAAGAGCACCTTGACAAACTGAACAATTGGTATAAAACCTGGAGGATGACACTAAATCACAACAAATCGACACAAGTTGTATTCACCAATCGAAACAACACCTGTCCCAGCTTAACACTGGATGGCATTACTATACCCACAAAGCAAAATGTCAAATACCTCGGAATGGACCAGAGACTCACGTGGCAAAAACATATAGAATCTAAAAGGAAACAGCTAGACTTGAAAGTTCGGAAAATGCACTGGCTTATTCGAAATAGATCAAAGTTGACCATTCAGAACAAGCTGCTGCTTCGTCTTTGTTTACGTGTCTTGTTGGTGGTATGTTTCCGTGGGCAGTCACTATGATACTGATCGACGGAGTTCTCCGTCTCCTGTTATCAATTCTTGAATTCGTTTCTTTTTCCGTTAGTTCGTCATAATACCCTTTTCAATTAATTTCTCTTAACAGGCCGTTATAAATATTATTCAAACCTTGTATGTCTGATCTGACGTTTACTGTTTTATTAATGGATATATGTATCATTTCGCTAATGCATCTTTTTTGATAATTTTTTCTATGTCAAGTATTTTTACTGCATCGAAATCGAAGTCGTGTTTTTCGTTGAAATGGTGTATAGCAAGAGCAGTTTTCTCGTTGTATTTGTGTTGGTATATTCGGTTTTTCAAATATTGTTTTGTCATGCCAACATAAGATAAATTGCCATATACTCAAAATTAAAAGACTGTAACGTTATAATCGCCCTATTGAATGAAACGCCACTGCTCGGCATCCGAAAACTTCGTGCGCGGCCGTATCAGAGTCCACCTGAGAATATTGTTCGATTGAAATCGGGTGAACGCGAAGTTTTTTTTGAAAAATATGTTAGTTGAGAGGAATGAATATCGGAAGTTTTTTGAACTGGTTTTTCTAGTGAGCAGATATAGTGTCGATTTTCCTGGCAAATTCTCTTAATTTTCTTGTGCTTCCTTTGGATGAGTATTGAAATTTTTCTTTTTCAATTGTATAGTTGAATTCGGAATAATACTTTTCTTGAATTCATTTTCGAGATTCTCAATTTCAATTCTTTGTTCTTGTCAGGAGTTTTTTTTGCTCCGTGCAAAAAAAAACTTATATTCCTTTTTTAATTACCAGGAAGGTTGAATATAACTGTGTCTGGTCGATTGAGAAAACTTATTATTTGATTTATATTTTAAGTTTCCACTTTGTGAGTCAATTTATATAAGTACCTACATATTTCTGAATTCATGATTTCCAGATATCTGAAATTTTTTGTAATAATTTCTTAAATTGATAATTTTTTTTTCTCTCTGAATTTCGGAAAGGCATTTTTGTTTGCGATCTTTTTGTGAAATATTGTTCATCAAAATTTTTTTTGCATTTCTGCAAGTTTTTTTTGTAATTTTTTTTTGCATGAATAGTTTCTTTTTGGACAGAACGTGCTGGAATTTTCTTATTAAAATTGTATCTACGATACTGATCTCGATTTTCTCTATCAATTAGGAGTGAAGAATTGCCTGTGTCATTGAAACCTATCTGTGACCAAGATTTCAAGGAAATCGCACATCTGAGGCCGTACGACGGTTCCAACCAACATATGGGAAGTTGTCAGTTGACAGAAAATTTGGCAACCATCTTCGTGCCAGTGTCATCCACCATCTTATAGTTCCCAGGCACATACTCCAGAACTTGAATATCGGAAGAGGAAGTTGTCAGTTGACAGAAAATTTTGCAACCATCTTCGTGCCAGTGTCATCCACCATCTTATCGTTCCCAGGCACCTACTCCAGAACTTGAATATCGGAAGATTGACTTCAGGAAGAGGATGAATAAAGAGATCAATCGTAAATATTGAAAAATTTGTTAACGTTCTGTTTTTTTTTTGGAATTATAAAGTTCAGCCTTCAGCAATTTTTCCTCTCTACACAAAGTTTTGTGAATTTTGGCTAATATATCGATTAATTTTATTGTTTCTTGTTATTTCTTCCCTCAGGCAAGCTTTTTTCCTCATTAACTGTGTTTTATATCTTGGCTTAGTTCAAGCCTGGCGCCCAACAAAATAATCATTTTCGTCAGTTCTTTTATAAGCTCACCCCTCACGATATATTACTGAGCAGCCGACAGGCCAAAGTGCTAACTTTTGCCAAGGTGAGGTTACAAGACCCCTACCCAAAGTTAACGAAATCTAACTTAGTCTATCAAATCCCCTGTAAAGGTTGCAATTTATATTATGTTGGCATGACAAAACAATATTTGAAAAACCGAATATACCAACACAAATACGACTGCGGAGAAAATAAAGACAAAAACGAGAAAACTGCTCTTGCTATACACCATTTCAACGAAAAACACGACTTCGATTTCGATGCAGTAAAAATACTTGACATAGAAAAAAATTATCAAAAAAGATGCATTAGCGAAATGATACATATATCCATTAATAAAACAGTAAACGTCAGATCAGACATACAAGGTTTGAATAATATTTATAACGGCCTGTTAAGAGAAATTAATTGAAAAGGGTATTATGACGAACTAACGGAAAAAGAAACGAATTCAAGAATTGATAACAGGAGACGGAGAACTCCGTCGATCAGTATCATAGTGACTGCCCACGGAAACATACCACCAACAAGACACGTAAACAAAGACGAATAAATGAAACTAAACATCCACCGTGTCCAAATACACCAGACCAAATTGGTAAGAATTGAAATGCAATTATGTAATCAATAATGGGGAATGAGTTTGTATGATACAAAAATATAAACAAAATTATAAAGGAAAAAAATTTAATAAAACAATACAATAATACAAAAAAAAATAAAAAATTTATAATTGCATATTCCACCTGAATGTTGGTCTCTTTCTAATCTGTGTCCATGTAGCTTGTTTGTAATAGTGTCTCATATACCTAATTGAGTTCGTGAATCGTAAAGTTTAAATTGTATTTTACACATATTTGTAAACTCTCTCAAGACTAAGAAATAAATATTCTTGCAGCCCTGAAGAAGATCCAAAAAAGGATCGAAACGTCGGCGATTTAAAAAAGTGTGTTTAATTCACCCCACAGTCCTGAAGCCAAGAAATATTCCCTCAACTCTCAGATACAAAATATTGTATTTTATTGATCTGAAAATTAACTGAAAACTGTGTCAAATTCAGTTTTGGAACTTGTGGAAAAGCATACAGCAAAGTATGTGTGAAGTTGGTTCAGCACTTTTGGGTTTTTGAAAAAAATGGTTGTGCTGAGTTGTGTTAGGTTTGTGCCGTCGCCCTTTTTTGAGCGCTCGTTCGACTCAAACGAGTGCTATATCGTTTTGCCAAATGTCTGTAATTTTCGAATTTCGAGGCGAAAATGGACTCAAACGATAGGGTTAGACTCCCTGATGACGAATTCGTGGTCAAAGTCAATTCTGTCCGTGGGGCCGTCCGTAAGCACAATAACTTTCGAAGGGATTGCCCTAGAGACTTGAGATTTTCAGGGTGAGTTCGGTTCCCAAATGTCGCGGTTAAGTTCGTTGTTACCCAGCCAATTCCTACAGGGTCTTCCATAAAATATGGCCATTAAAAATTTTTGTTCCTCAATATCTGAGACAATACGAAACCAATCGGAATGAAATATTACGGCCAAATGCAAGATGCTGATAACAAGCCTCATGAAAAATTTTGTGGCCATAGTGTGACCAGAACAATAGAAAATTCAATTGGAATATGAAAAAAAGAAACTTCATATTTCCATAAAAAGATATCCGATACGAGTGAAATTTATTTTGTGAATGTAGATTGATACACTGAATATTCATACAGAATTTCAAGAAGATCGCATAATATGAACCATAGAAATTCAATATGGAATATTGAAAAGAAGAATCTCTTTATTTCCATAACAATATATCCGATTGGAGTGTGTACGGAGAGTGATATACTGAATCTTCATGCGAAATTTCAAGAGGATCACATAATCAGAACCATAGAATTCAATTCTTCTTTCTTTTAGTTGTTGAGTTTAACATATTTCAGTTTCTGGGTATTTTCCAGAATATTATTCCCCATCGGGCTGATATTTTGCATTTAAATATTTAGTATCAGACTTGAGTCCTATACAAAATTTTGATGTAATAGCCTCATTATGAAAGAACGCGAGCTCAAAGGCAGCTGCTCAGGGCATTCTTAAATTTTTTTCTATGATTTTCATCTTAGGATGGACTGTCAGTTTTTTTCAACAGAGTTGAAATTTTTGTACAAGATTTGGTAAACTCGATTAAAAGTAAGGTTTTTTTCACGGCAGTATTCAAATCCAGTTTATCAGCGCTCGTTCTTCTTAAATGAGACATTTTTGCCCAAAATGTCTATAATTTTCGAATTTTGAGCCGAAAATGGTCTCAAACAATAGGGTTTAACTCCCTGATGACGAATTCGTAGTCAAATTCAGTTCTGTCCGTGGGGCCATCCGGCGTTAGCACGATACCTTTGAAGGGATCGTACTAGAGACTTGAGATTTTCCGGGTGAATTCGGTTCCCAAATGCATCGGTTGAGTTCGTTAACCAGCTACATCGTACAGGATGTTCCATGAAATACGGCCATTCAAAATTTTTGTTCCTCAATATCTCACAGAAAAAGAAACCAATCGAAATGAAATTTTGCGGCCACATTCGAGATGCTCGTAATAAACCTCAAGCAAAATTTGGTGGCCATAGTATTAACGGAACCATAGATAATTCTATTGGAATAATGAAAAGAAGAATCTACATACATATTTCCATAACAAAATGTCCGATTCGAGTGAAATTTATTTTGTGAATAAAGATTTATATACTGAAGGTTCACGCAAAATCTCAAGAAGATCGCATCCACGATGTCGGAAAACCTGCAATGTTCTTGATTTTTTCAGTTATCGAATTAAATGTCATTTTCAGAACGAACACTCTTTTCATAGAAATTCAGTGTAAACATTTTTTTCATAAATCGAATAATTACTTTTTTGGGTACATATAATTATGTTTTTAGGGAGAAAAACCGTATTTTTAAAAAATCAACTTTTTTAAGTGAAGCAAAGCGTACAATGTCTCTATACTTAATCTCCTCGAGAGAGGCATTTACAATCATTTTATAATCATATTGTCTAAAGTCAGCAGCAATGTTGAGTTGCAATTATGCACGTTATAACATTATTATTATGACAATATGACATCAGTCACGAAATTTTTCATTCTGAGAATTTTTTAGCAAAAATTTGAATAAAACTTTATTAGTGCATCTGTGGGAGATGATTACCTTTCAGTAGGGTCCTGTAGTGGTCTTCGAAGAACAGAAGATCCGAAAAATCATCGCTTGGAAGGCCAAACTTGGTTTAAAAACACCCTCCTGGCCAAAGAGCAAATATTTGGGTATTTTGTGTTTGAATATTGAAGGCATTTCAAAGGACAAGAGTGATTAAGTTTCTAAATTAGCCGAAGAACATGGTGTCGAGGTGGTGCTTCTCCAGGAAACGCATACGGAAACTGAAGAAAATCTTCGTGCGAGGGGATCTCTGAAAGGTTATGTTTTAATTGATTTTTTACTAAGTAGAATATATGGACTTGCTTGTTACGTTAAAAAATCATTAGTGTGTAATGTTCAGCTTATCCAAAAAGGTAACATTGAAGGAGTTTTTTTCATTGCTTTCAAATTTTGTGACATTTCTGTCATTAATACCTATAAACCTCCGAATGATTTTTGGCCCAGAAATTTCAACATCAATGTTTTCCACCCATGCATTTACTGCGGAGATTTCAATTCGCATCATGTCATGTGGGGGTATGATAATAATGATAGAAATGGTATAGCTCTTACAGATTGGATGGAAGACCAGGATTACTATTTAATTTTTGACGCGAAAGACAAACCTTCCTTTCATTCTTCGAGGTGGAATAGAGGCTATAATCCTGATCTGTGTTTCGTTTCCCGTGATACTTCTTATAAACCTATTCCAATAAAGCGTAAAATTATGGGGGATTTTCCACGCAGCCAACATAGGCCAATGTTGTTGACACTAGGTAATCCAATTGATTTCGTTCCATGTTTATATTGGAATTTCAAAAAAGCTAATTGGCTTAAATTTGCGAATAAAATTGATAGTGATATAAGATGGATTCCACCTTCCCATGATATTACTCTAGATTCGTAGGTGTAATTAAGGCTGCTGCAAAAAGTTTATCCCTAGAGGTTTTCGTGAAGACTACACACCTGGCTGGTCACAAGAAACCCAAAATTTATATGAAGAATATCAGAATTCGCCAAATCGAGAAAATTGTGATAAACTTATGGATTCAATTAATGCCAGTCGAAAAGAGAAATGGAATAGTATAGTCACTAACATGAATTTTACACATTCTAGTAGGAGTTCATGGGATGTTTTGAGAAAATTAGGTGAAGCTACACCAATCACAACGTCATCCCCAAAAATTGATCCAAAATTGGTTGCTCGTCGTCTCCTTAACGTTTCTATTCGGTCGAAATATCAAAATCGAAAATCACAGATATGAAACACAAATTGCATAAATTCAGAAAATCGAACAAGGAATTAGATGAAACTTCTAGCCCGTTCAATATCGATGAATTAAAATCAGCGATTAAATGCACAAAATCCAGGAAAGCAGCGGGTTTCGATGGAATCTATCCAGAATTCATCAAACACTTGGGCAAACGAGCCTTATCCTGGTTACTTTCATTTTATAATAACATTTTGAATACTGGTATTTTCCGACCGAATTTCGTAAATCGAAAGTCATAGCAATTTTAAAAAAAGGAAAGAATCCCTCCGATCCTAGTAGCTATCGACCTATTAGTTTATTGAGTGTTCCCTTCAAAATTTTAGAACGACTAATCCTTTTAAGAATTGAACAGAAATTAGATAATTCCTTACAAAATTGCCAAGGGGGCTTCAGAAAAAATAGAAATCGCTGCGATCAGGTTCTTAGTCTTACCACCTTTATTGAATTGGGTTTTAATAATAAATTAAAAACAGGTACAGCTTTTGTGGATTTGTCTGCAGCATATGATACTGTTTGGAAAGATGGTTTGATTTTTAAACTTTATAGTCATCTGAAATGTGTAAAAATGGTCAAATTGATAGAAAATATGCTGTCAGACAGAAGGTTCCGTGTTTTTGTCGACAAGAATAGTAGTAATTTCAAAACATTGAATAATGGTCTCCCACAGGGGTCAGTCTTATCACCTCTTCTTTTCAATTTATATTTGTGTGATATCCCCACAACTTCATCTGAAAAATTCATATACGCCGATGATATTGCTTTGGCTTACCATCATTCAAATTTTAAAACCATAGAAGATAATCTTTCTGCAGATTTAGAAATTCTGAAAAATTATTTCTTCGATTGGCGTTTATGTCCAAATACTAACAAAACCGAAGTCTCGTGTTTCCATTTGGATAATGATCAGAAATATAGAAAATTAAACGTACTTTTTGGTAATTCTTCTCTCAAACATAATTTCAATCCTAAATATCTAGGCGTTAAACTAGATTCTTCTCTTAATTTCAAAGCCCATTTGGATGATTTACGTATGAAGCTGAAAACAAGGAATAATATAATTCAAAAACTGGCAGGTACTTCATGGGGTGCGGACGCAAAAACTCTTCGTACGGCAGCTCTAGCCTTAGTGTACTCTACTGCCGAATATTGTTGCCCTGTTTGGCTCAATAGTGCACATGTACAAAAGATCGATTTACAATTAAATTTTTCCATGAGAATAGTAACTGGAACAATAAAATCAACACCAACTCCATGTTTACCAGTTCTTTCAAACATTACTCCTCCACATATCCGCAGGCAGGCCATTACTTCGAAAATTTGGAACAAATTCAATTCTTCGATAAATTCATATCCAATACTCTCTTATATTCCAGACAATAACATTCCTCGATTAAAATCACGAAAACCTTTTTGGTCAAATCATTTTCTGAACTCAAATGAAAGTTGGCAATTTGGCAATCCGAGTGGAACTCATGTAATATACAGAACAAAGATAACTGATCCCTCGAATAAAGTTCCTGGATTTGATCTTCCAAGGAAAATATGGACTGTTCTTAATCGTATAAGAACAGGTCATGGACGTTGCAATAGTATGCTTTTCAAATGGAATTCAGTTGAGAGTTCTAGTTGCGAATGCGGAGGAGCAGAGGAGACAATTGAACACCTGATAAATAATTGTTCCATATATAAATTTCAGGATAGCTTGAGAGCTATACATGAAATTACCGAGTCGTTTTTGAATTGGGTTGTTAATTTTAAATCGATTTAATAGAGTTTTAATCATTTAATTTTTCTTTTTTCTGCTTTGATTTTTTCGTTTCAGATTCAGAATTCCGAAGGCATCCTGGAGAGGGTTATAGTTCATTTGGACTAAATAAAGAAGAAAACCTTCAATATTCTGATAGTTTTTAAGTGTTATTTTTGTTGAAACGGCGAGACAGGGTTTTTTCTACTGGGGTTTTTCCCTGAGCTCTGGTATCATACGAAAAAATAGTATGGTTCCCCGTTTTGCACCAACCTCAGCTAGGGATTTTTATTTTTGTTTTATGTATTGTATTATGTTAGCTCTTGATTTTAAAAGAATATATATATATATGAATTAGAAGAGCTGTAATAAGATTATCTTGGCTGAAGGAATCCAGGGTTGGCATTACATAATTCCTACCCATTTTGGTTAAAGGTATCACCTATGGGTGTAGCTTTATTTTTACATAAATAATTTTTGGAAAGAGCAAGCTTGAAAATAA
The DNA here is from genome assembly GCA_013421045.1 of Propylea japonica. Taxonomy (NCBI): domain Eukaryota; kingdom Metazoa; phylum Arthropoda; class Insecta; order Coleoptera; family Coccinellidae; genus Propylea; species Propylea japonica. Next base: position 70,993,590 of record CM024239.1, on the reverse strand, counting down.
AGTAAAAAGTAATTATTATAATTATTTGAATTATCAAATAGAAAAATGAATTAAATGCAGTCTGAGAAAGATTCCACTGGTTGGTTTCTTCCAATTCGATGTCGGGGTTGTCGTCTTCTGGTTGATGTTCTTCTTTTGTGTATTCCTGGGGTAACTTGTGTGGTGTTTGTAGAAGGACGATTCTCTCTTCGCTGATATTTTTGGTTGGAACTATTCCTTTTCTTTGTTACTGATGGTCCATTTGGTACGTAGAATGGCCATCGTAGGAAGGAAATGATGTTCGTTTGCAATGGACATTTTTCGATTATTTTCTCATTTTGAATTGAGAGAATGCTTCCATCTTCTAGGATCTTCAGGTCCTAGGTTGAAGTTTTTGGTATTCTCTGGCAATTTTCGGTGTGGTTGGTGAGGATATTTTCCAAGCACTTCGGAATTTTTTCTAGTGAGTCTTGATCGCATAAGTAGTCGTTTTCCACTGGATGGCAGTGTTTGGTGGACCATTTCAGCTTTTCTTCTTGCGAGAGCAAATAAGGATTGGTATATGGAAGGGATTCATTATTTTGTGGGAGATAGTAGATTTTTAGAATATAGCAAGTGACCTGAATGCAAAAGTGGGTAGCCAAGAAAACAACGAGTTTGTGGTAATACGGTTGTTAATGATTCTAGCTTGCGGCTTATGGAATTATGGAAGTTAAATGACTTACGAATTCTCAACTCATTTTATCCCTATATGGTCACCCTATATGGCAGACAGAGGAAGTGACAGCAGTGATAGGAGAAGAGAAAAATATGTATCAAAGATAGCTATCTAACCGATCAGAAATCAACTGAAGCGAATATAAGGCCAAAAACAGGAACAACTATGAGGACTTAAGTGCAGTCAAGTGGAAAGTTTGATGGGGGTCCAGAAGCACCGAAGTATGGCGTACGATTAGACGAATGATGACCGATAATTCAGATCGCATATCGCATAGAATACCAATGGAAACAATCCTATGAGGAATTGTTGGTAAAAAACAAAGTCGAACATCAACAAGAAGCCATGTAAGTTCAAGGAGTAAACGGGAAGAGTGCACTTGGCCGTAACTTAAGCTATAATATTGTATAATTTTATATTATATTGTTCTTGTAGCTAATATCCCGTAATGAATAAATATTGCAAGGATATTCTCAAAAACATGGAACCATATGACTAGAGAGATATCTTCCCTTTAAATACACTTGTCAACATGACAATGATCCGGAGCATATTTCAAACATAGTGATACAGTGGTTTGTAGCGTACAAAATAAATGTCATGATTAGGCCATTCCAATCGTCCGACCAGAATGCGATAGAAAATGAGAATGGGAAATATTGGACAAACCAAAGTCTTACAACGTGCCTGGTCATCAAATTGCATCCATGCCACGAATATGCAAGGAAGTAATTAATACTGAGGGCAATTATACTGAATATTAACTGATATACCATATATTTTCAATTATTTTACAATGTACATTTTCATATTGGTCTATAAATCTAAACTTGATTTAATAGTTGCTATCTTTTTTTGTCCAAGATAAAATGTTTCCAACAATTTAGAAAAATACATTATACTTGTAAATTTCTTTGTACCAAATTAAAGAAATGAATATTTGTAATCTCTACATGAAATGTTTCGTTTATTTATTGTATCTAGTGCCAAATACCTAGAGTTACGGAAAGTTGCTATCCTTATGGCCAATACCATCCATGAAGATGAATTGAGCCCCTAATTCATTAGAGGATTTATGATGTTTTCGAGGTAATATGCACCAGTAATCCTCCTGGGTGTGTAAATTAGTGGCGTTCTTCTTAAAACATTATTTTTTGCCAAAACATTTCAGTGCCACCGCGAAGAGGAGCTGTTTGAATAGCTCTCTCAGGTCTTTTCCGACATCCTGGTTCCCTTCAAACTCTAAAGCGGTTGTCATCACTTACTAACCCAAACTGTGACTCGTCTGTAAAAAGCTCATTCCTCCATTCCTCAAAATGCCAGTTTTGATCAGTTCGCGCCCACTGAAGATGAGCGATTCGATGACGAACAGTTAATAAAGGAACTCAGGCCTTCTGGACCACAATCCTGATGCTAAAACTCTTCTACGAATTGTAGCACATGAAATTACTCGGTTGAAGGCTCTGTGGAATTCCGACCTGAGTGTCGGTACCGTCACTGACCCATTTTTTCGGGCTGATTGGGCAATAATACCGATCTTCAGGAAACGTGGTAACAGGAGGACGACCACTTCGAGGTCTACTTTGCATTGCACCAGTTTCCTCATAGCGCTTTGCTAACCGCGCTTCGATTAATGTTCGGTTTATTGGTTGATGGCGTGAAAGCCCTTCTTATCAGAGAGCAATAATTCTAGTTTTGTCAAACTCAGACAACTCGTTTCTAGGCATACAATACAGTTTTTGAACTAAATGGTACTTAAAACGAAACCTTACCTAGCCTAACCTAACCTAACAGGTACTTAAAACGAAAAACTACTGTTCCGCAGTAAGGCACACGCTTGACAAAATCCATATTATAAACAAATGAATATTTTTATTTTGTAATGTTATCATTTCATTTGGTTATCAGTATTTCGTAATGTTATCAGTTCTTTTTGTTGTCAGTAACATTGTGTTGTGAATCTTGATTATATTATCTTACGTGCCGTGCTACTATCAATAGAGTCGGAACTAAAGTATAGTGCATCCCATTTTTGGGTGAGACAGCCAGGTTTCTTGCATGTTATTTAAGATAGAGCCTAGCGATTTTCACTTCCTTTCCTACTTTTTCGTGAAACTCATATTGGTCTAATCAGATTTTGCATAACTGTTTCCGTTCCAGAGATACAGGGCGATTTTGGAAATTGATAGGTGGGATCTTAGAAACGTTAAAAAGCACTAAAACATCAAATAAGAATGATTTTTTGTTAATGGGCCATGAAATTCCCAAGTTCAATAAGAGTTTTCCAGAATTTACAACACCGCCCTTTTATAATATCAAATGCACTCAGGCGTATTGAAAAAGTTTGGCAATTATCTATTAGGGAAAATGGACAGCAATTTGAACAGTTTAATATGTAACATATTATGCAATGTTTATGAATTTTTGTATTAATTTTTGTTGCTATTAGGCAGGTACCTACGTTTTGTTTTTTATGTTAGTGATGAGTGTATTATTGTTGTCTTACTCTACTAAAAATAAAAATCCCAAATGAAAATTATCCAATTGATTCTTTTTTATATGGGAAATCCATTGCCCATCAAAAAAATCATCATTATTTGATGTTTTAGTGGTTTTTTAACATTTCTGAAAATACTACCTACATAGTGTCATACATTATTTTGAAGGGAAAAAAACTAATTCAAGGAAGTAATAATATACAGGTTGTTCCATTAAAAAAATATACGTTTGTGTTGACTCTTCAAAACTATACCAAAAAAAAACATTGGGAACGCCACTGCGTTTTACGCAGAATATTGATTCAGAAGTAGTTTTTAGCTCAGCATTATTCCAATAACTTCGAAGATAAAGGAGGGGTTAGTAAAGTATCAAATTCCAAAATCGCCCTGTATCTCTCAAACGGAAACAGTAATGCAAAAACCGATTAGACCAATTTGAGTTTCACGAAAAAGTAGGACAAGAACGTGAACACCGCAAGGCTCTATCTTAACCCATTATGTACAAGCTTTCCATATTCCATTATTTAATACTGATAAGTAATAAATAACATTCATATCAACACATTTCACATGGGTTGCCTAATTAAATTTGGTGCGGATGATGTTAAATTCTTAAAATTTAACTGAAATTTTTCAGTATATTTCGTTCATCTGTTATTTGAAAAAAAGATGTGAAAAAGTAATGGTTGCCTGCTTTTTTCCGGGTGCCACAGTAAGGTTGCTAGGTTTGAAGAGGCGAGTCAAAGAGGTAAAAATACCCTCATCTGTTATTATTTGATCGTATCTAGTGTCAAATGAAAGCTTATTTTATTCTCAATCGGACTGTATAGGGTTGGCTCATTCAAAAGTGGATTCAGTACAGGGTTGCTCCAATTTTAGATGGAGATTTTAGACAGGAGCCGCGGTGACAGCTATGAGTTGCGCACTCAAATCTATGTTTCAGACAATGATGAATAGTCCTATTAATGAAGATTCCTCCCTTTATACAGGATTTCACACCGGGAATGCTCATTAGAAATTTATGGAGAAAAAATAATTTAAATACTTCCAAATTTTTTGTGAAGATATAAGTAAATAAGACCTTCATTTCTGATATATTTTCAAATTTGAGTGACTTCAGGTCGCACCGGAAATGGTATCAAATTTCTTATTTCTAATGGAACATCTGTATATTATGAATGTTTCGGATATATCTTCAAATTCCATATTCATTTTATGTATCATTTCCTATAGCCATCTTCAGCCGTTTTCGAGTTATTCACTGTTTTATTATGCTCGTAGCTAACAGTCATTCCTGAATAGCTTGAAAATGGTTCATTGTAAATATTTTGTTAATATCAGGCAATTTGGTAAATATTTTGATCTCTTGGTGTTTATTATACAATTTCTAATAAGAATAGAGACATTGTTGAAGGATCCTTAAACAATGATAGAGATAATATATCGATATTTTGAAAAATTCATTAATTCAGTCCCTAATGGGTTAAATAACAAGCGAGATACCTGGCTGTCTCACGCAAAATGGGATGCACTGTACAAATTAGAATATGAACAATTTCTGTAGTGACTGAAAGTTGACCGTCTTGAAAGCAGAAAATGCATGTAACTAGTATGTTGGATTACTTACAAGACAAGGTGAGTGATTATGCCTTTTTTACGAAAAGTCAAACGTTTCTGAACGTCAAAGAATTTTGAAAAGTATCACTGAACTGAGGAAACTGACGGGCGCTCTCACTGGGCACTGTCCTGTGAGGTATCACTTAAAAAACATGGGAAAGGCGCCCGATAGTACATGTCGCTTCTGTCAAGAAGCCACCGAGACAGCTAGACACCTGCTATGTGAGTGTGAAGCTGTTCACCAGAAACGGTTACGGCATCTTGGCTCCAGGTTCCTAAAGCCTGAACAAGTAATGGATGTGGCCCCCAGAAAGGTGGTGAAGTTCATTGAGACTTTGCTGCCGGACTGGTAAACAGCGCGGGGATGCACAATAGATCTTAAGGTCAAGGTGCTGGCAAGGTCGGTTTTGATCTGTCGCCCCTCCTCTAATCTAATCTAATCTAATCACTGTATTTGTCAAAATAAAACAAATGAATTCACAGTGTTAATCATATTTAATTCGGACTTCATTATGCCTACTTTATGCGTGTTTGAATCAGCTAATTACGAATATCCTATTTAATTTTTGCAGGCTGATTATTGTGAAGATTCTTCACCACAAGAAGTGAACAGTTCGGTGGAGGCTGTAACCTTCACCTGGGATACCTTGAAATCCTTTTTATTGTTCGAAGCCGAGGAAATCAGAATTGGCTGAGAAATATTATAATAAACAAAGCGATCGAAACTGCCGAAGGTAGTCTGTCGATTGACTTGGATTTTTGTTCAATGATATTTTCTTCATTTCTTAAAATTATGTTTTTCTTTTTTCTCATGATTCTAGAGGATCTTCATTAATGATTTCATGTTCACATAATTCAGAGACTACTACCATTGAAATTCTTACCTTATGCGAGGTTGGGTCACTGAGTGTCCCGAATAGCCGAATCCTCTATTCCTTATAGATTTTTTTTTTACTTTCTTGACATTCCTTCAGCTATTTCGAATTTGTCATGCCTACACAAACTCCATATCGTCCCGAACAAGGAAAGGTTGCCTCTCCACCAGCTCAATCTTCGTATCGGGTGCTTTCACTATCTCTCCTTTCTAAGATCCTTGTTGCCCTTTTTTGGTTCTTTCCTCCTCACTATCACCAGCCTGTAAACAGTTTAATTGAATAAATTAATATATTATTATTATTATTAATATTAATAAATTAAATGAATGTATTATCGAAAGAATATTATAGTCAGTTCAAATATATGATATGGCTATACAGGCTGATTCGAAGTATTTTGACTTATAAATATGTCGGAAAACTCAACGTTTTCAAGATACAAGCTATTGATTTCCAATTTTTCTGTTTTTTTTTTCAATAACCACGTCTATTTATGACATCCTTGTATCTTGGAAACTAAACATTTTTGGAGATATATCTATTTGGATAAGTCATATAATAAATAACAATAAAATTTATTATTATTTTTATATCAGAATATTTTGAACAACCCTGTACAGAAAAAAATTGGCGCTTGAAATTGATGAGTTTGATTATACTGTTATCCTATGAATTGACGTCTGACATCTCATTTAATAAGAATTTTTTGTGTTTGTTCTTCAATATTTCATTATGTACAAACAATGTTAATTTGTGATAATCATTTCCTTTATGTAGAATTTCCAAATTGTCAAAATTAGTTTTGTGTTTTGATTATGTTGAGTGGTTACCTGGAGCTGATCTAGGTTGGTTTCTCTGGTGTTCGTTGAACCGTGTTTTCATGTTGCGTGTGGTCATGCCAACGTAGAAAGCGGGACAATCAGAACAATTGATTTTATATATACTTCTTTGTTCTTCTTGTTTTCTTTTAGCTTTGTTATTGATTGTAATAGTTTATAATGATGTATGTCGCCTATTTATTAGGGTGTAGTTGTATTTACTTACAATCCGATAAATGTTTTCATGTAAATTTGTATAATAGGGTATAGCTAGAAAACGTATTTTAGTAGAAATGTGAGGGTATATTTTCTTCAATAATGTTTCCTTTTTATAAAAGGATGAATATTTGATCGATATATTCTTTAGTATATTGATTGTTATAGCCTATTTGATAAATAATATTATAAGTTTTTTTTTATAATTTTCTGGGGTTAGAGGAATATTCAGTCGATTAAATAAAAAGTTGAAGGCAGCTCGTTTCATTGAGGGGGCATGATAGCCTTATCACTTCTTCTTTTTAATTTATATTTGTGTGATATCCTCATAACTTTATCTGAAAAATTCATATATGCCGATGACATTGCTTTGGCTTTCCATCATTTAGATTTTAAAACCATTTAGAAATTTTAAAGAATTATTTCTTCGATTGGTGTTTATGTCCAAATGCTAACAAAACCGAAGTCTCACGTTTTCATTTGGATAATCATCAGAACTATAGAAATTGAATGTTCTTTTGGTAATTCTTCTCTCAAATATAATTTCAAGCTCTAGCCTTAGTGTACTCTACTACTCGAATATTGTTGCCCTGTTTGGCTCAACAGTGCACATGTACAAACGATCGATGCACAATCAAATTTTTCCATGGTACTAGTGACTGAAACAAAAAATCAATGCTCCAACTCCATGGTTACCAGTTCTTTCAAACATTGCTCCTCCACATAACCGCAGACAGGCCATTACTTCGAAAATTTGGAACAAATTTAATTCTTCTGTAAATTAATATCAAATACTCTCCTATATTCGAGACAATAAGATTCCTCGATTAAAATCACGTAAACCTTTTTGGTCAAAATATTTTCTGAACTCAAATGAAAGTGATAAAGCAATTTGGCAATCCGAGTGGAACACATGTAATATTCAGAACAAAGATTTAATAACTGATCCTCGAATAAAGTTCCTGGATTTGATCTTCCAAGGAAAATATGGACTGTTCTTAATCGTATCAGAACAGGTCATGGACGTTGCAATAGTATGCTTTTCAAATAGAATTCAGTTGATAGTCCTAGTTGTGAATGCGGAGAAGCAGAGGAGACAATTGAACATCTGATAAATAATTGTTCCATATATGAATTTCAGGATGCTTGAGAGCTACACATGAAATTACCGAGTCGTTTTTGAATTGGGTTATTTCAAATCGATTTAATAGAGTTCCTATCATTTCATTTTCTGTTTTTTTTCCTGTTTCGATTTTTCCGTTTCAGATTCAGAATTCCGAAGGAATCGTGGAGAGGATTTTCGGTTGGACCACAGCAGTCTATAGAGAAAGCCTGGAACACAGTTTGGCACCGCCGCATTGAAACGTCGACGGGAGGCCTACTTTACGAGTATCGATGCGATAGCGCGGGATGCGAATATAAAACTGCATTGAAGGCACGGCATTAGCAATTTTCGAAGGAATAAACAATATTTGACCCTACTTAGTCAATAAATTGAATAGCTGTGCTTGAGAATCTCAATCATAATGAATCTGAATAGTAGATATTTGTTATTCAATTTATTGTTCAGAAAGAACAGTCGCGCTCCAATAATATTTTTCGACATATAATCCAAACGGGAATTTATATGAATTTGATCAATTAACAGAACTACGACACGATCTAATATCGGCAAATTGCGAGATACATTCGAAAGATAATTTTGATTGCCATTATCAGAATTAGGTGATATTTGTAACGAAGATGAAATTGACCTTAAATACCTTTGTGTAGGTAAAATGAAAAATTTTCTCATCAATTCATTGCATGAAGCAAACTGGGAATGAAATATAAATGACATTATTATTGTACTTGAGAAGTACTTAATTTTATTAGAAAGAATTTGCCTCAATTGGTCAGTAATGATTCGGTAATGATTTCAATTTGTCTCAGTTTGTCGAAATTTTCATTATGCCTATCTAACAAAAATGCCTCTAAGGAAGATAAAGAACATTGCAGCAAATCTAATGAATTTTTTTAAGATCTGAATCCTCATTGCCTACGTTTTTATAACGTGTAAGCAAATTTGTCAGTTGAGACCACCTATTGAGGGTAAGATCGAAAGGAAGAATCCATTTCAAATCATTTGGAGGGATCTGAACATTTTTTTGAATAATTTTGTTAGAAGGTTTCTAGGTTTAACGGTTTCTATGTATTTGTAAAGAAACATCGACAGTTAATGATTTTTCTAAATTGAGTATTCAAAAATAAATTGCTTAACCTTCTTAATCTCCCAACCTGAAATATCTATTTTACTTGAATAATTATTAATAAGGTCATCAAAATCTAATAGGTATAATATCAGAGTTCATGAAGCTTACTTTTTCATTTTCCTGTCTTATAATAATATCATTTCTTCTCAACTGCGGATCGGTCCTTTTTTTTGGAGTCAGGATTCAGCGCAATGTATGAAAATGTGTTCTTTTATTCATTGCGCTGAATCCTGACGATTCATATGGCGTTTTCGGAAACCTACTCGATCACTAACTCGGGTTACAAATTGACGGATAAACAGTTCAATTGCTGTCAATTTGTAACCCGGGTTAGTGATCGAGTAGGTTTCCGAAAACGCCAAATGATGGTCACTGAACGGTTATTTCGTGAATTGGAACCTCGATTGGAACAAACCTATTGTTTTCGCGCCAAATTTACTACGAAGAATGGCGGGAATTTATGGTTACATGGGTGCTCAAAAACTCGTATCTGAATGAATTAATGAATATAGCAAAAATAAAATACCTACATCAAATTTTCAGGTTAATGGTCGAGAGGGATTAATTAACTCAATAAAGGCAGTATATCGGTGGTAGGATATAATGGAAAAATTACTTGAATATCAAATATTTTCGAAGCTTGGGGGGGCCCATACCTTTTAAACTAGGCAGTGGATAGTATGCCGACCGATCGGCAGGATATTTTTTTTTAACGGCCGACCGGTCGGCATACTATCACTTCATCGTATTCTGCCGCCCAACAGCAGATCGGCATAACCTAAATTAATTATTTGGAATTTGGACATATTGAATTAAAATGGAGGTAGAGTCAGTATTTTATAGTTTAGAAAAACTCCAAACATTTATTAAAGAATACCAAGATAAAAACTTTGTGCAACTATTTATGAGAGATGCCAAAACATTGAATTCTGTGAAAAAAAAACAAACCAAACAGAGTAAAAATTGCCAAAGAAGAATTAAAGTATTATTCAATTGTATATAGTTGTATAAAAGAGGGGCGCAAATTTTATAGTAAATCTGCAGGAAAAAGAGACTATGGGTAAGTGCAAACATACAGTACTGCTTACTAATATTCACCTTCATTCTATCAAATATTGAAATATTTGTAGAACAATGAAAGAAGAATGCAACTTCAAATTAAAATTCTCATTATCAGAGGATGGCCAGAGTTTAATTTTAAAAGAAAAATTTGAAACACATAACCATACAGTGTCTCAGAAAATTTACAAACACTATCCAAAAAAAGGAAGTTAAATTCTGAAGACCAGTCTGAAGTCGAAAAATTATTGGATATGAAATGCAACAAAAGATGGTGCAGGACTATGTCTCAAGAAAAAGTAATAAAACTGTAACTTTACGAGACCTAAGCAATATTAGGAAGCAGTCTACAAGACATTTACCTAAAAATGATCTTACAGAGGTAATTGAATTTTTAAAAAAACAAAAAGGAGCAAGTGTTGAAGTTGCTACCAATAATGAAAATGAACTTCTAGGTATTTATTATCAAGATTATGAAATGAAACATTTTTATGGGTCATATCCTGAATTGCTCTTATGTGATGCCACATATAAATTGAATGCACTGCGTATGCCATTATATATTTTGATTGTTATAGATGGGAATGGGCATGGTGAAGTAGTGGCCACTTTTTGTTGGACAATGAAACAGAACAGACCATCTCAAAAATGCTAAAAATTTTTAAAATCAATAATGAAAGTTGGACCAAAACTGTTACAGTTATGACGGATAAGGACTTCGTTGAAAGGAAAGCTTTAGCTATGAATTCCCAGGCATAAACACCTTGCTATGCTTATTTCATGTCTTAAAATCTTTTAGGACATCCATTACAGTTGAGAATATGGGAATTAATTCAGCACAGAGGGAATTATGTCTGGATATTCTTCAAAAAATTGCCTACTCAAAAAATGAGACAGAATATTTAGAAAATGTTGAAAGTTTGAGAAATTTAGGTTTTACACGAGTTTTTAAATTTTATAGTGAAAATTGGCATAACATAAGAGAAGAGTGGGTTGAAGGGCTTAAAAAGAGCATATTACTTTTAATAGTAATAGTACAACCACAAATCATTTGGAATGTTTAAATAATAAAATTAAACATGTTTGTGCAAAATTTGCTGACCTTAATACTTTCTATGATCAGTTATTATTAACATTCAGAGTTTTAAGAAATGAAAGGGACCATGCTGCACACACTGTGTGCTAACAAAACATTATTCATTAACTAGTAGCTCTGATAAAATGAACTTATGTACAGGGTGGGCATATTTCGATGTTTTAGCACTACAACTTTTAAACCAGAGGAGATAGACAAAATCTGATATCCACTTCTCGATCTCTTTTTCTTAGAAACTAACATTCATTTTTGGCTCCCTTCTTTTGTTTTCGAATTATTAGCGAACATTGGAAAAGTGCAATATCGAAAAAAATTCATATCTCCGCTAATACTGATGATAGAGCTTTGAAATTAAAACATTATACTGGCACTTTTTTACGTAGAATCCAGTGGCGTACTCGCCTTTTTTGCACCATTTCTAATTACGGAGCTATGACCCAAAGTTATGTTTTTTTAAATGGAAATACTAGATTTTTGTGGCATTTTCTCAAAGCCTAATTTTTTCTCTGATTCAAATATATAACATTGTATGGTTTGTATCAATATGAGTATAGAAAATGGTCAAATTTTCATTTGGGTCTCAATATTTTCTATGGTTGACGAGCACAGAAAAATGGAGCTTTCTATAACAAGAGCAGTCTCTTTCCGTCAATCTCATTATTTCTATGCTTTCAGCTAATTTCTCCCAAAAATTCGAACATGGATATATTTCATAAAAACTTATATCTTGAAATGGATTTGGAAATAACAAAAAGATCCACATGATTCTCCGTTCAATCAATCGATATACTTAGTTATAATGAGATGGATGCAAGAGAATAAATACGCACAAGTGCTTAGTAGTCTATTTCAAATCGCATATGAAATAACGCATATATAGATATCATTGAAGTTATCAATTCAATCAGAAAGTAATAAGGGAAAATATTTTTCAATACCTAATAGTGATTACAATAAAAGGTCAGTAGGTTATAACTAAGATGTCCTATTTTAGACATCTTAGTTATAACTTAGAATGAGGGATCAAGTTTCACAGCAGTTCATCAGTTATGGAGAAATTGAGTAAAGAGCATAGAAATGAAAAGAATACTGGAAAGATATTGTGGTAATTATACGATGCTAAATTTTTCTGTGCTCATCAACAGTTGAAACCATAGAAAATATTGAGACTCAGAAACAAATAGGTTTTTGATCATTTTCTATACTCATATTGATACAAACCATACAATGTTATATATTTTTGAAATCAGAAAAAATTAAGCTTTCAGAAAATGCCACAAAAATCTAGTATTTCCATTTAAAAAACATAGCTTTGGGTCATAGCTCCGTAAATAGAAATGGTGCAAAAAAGGCGAGTACGCCACTGGATTCTACGTAAAAAAGTGTCTGTATAATGTTTTAATTTCAAAGCTCTATCATCAGTATTAGCGGAGATATGAATTTTTTTCGATATTGCCACTTTTCCAATGTTCGCTTATTCCTCGAAAACAAAAGAAGGTATCCAAAAATGAATGATACTCTCGTTAGTTTCTCAGAAAAAGAGATCGAGAAGTGGGTATCAGATTTTGTCTATCTCCTCTGGTTTAAAAGTTGTAGTGCTAAAACATCGAAATATGCCCACCCTGTACAGCAAAGTTCTTACACCACATGCTTTTTATTATGTTAAAAGCCAATTGTCTTTATATAGAAAAAAAACATGAAATATTAAATACAACCAAACAAGACTCATGTACTTGCACATTCTGGAAAACTATGAAATTACCGTGTGTCAACACATTTTTTCATTTAGAGACAAGTTTAACATATCTCTTTATGATGATCAATTAGTTGATAAAAGATTTATGAAAGATCATTACTTAAAATCTCACTTTGAAGATATGCTGTACATACTAACACTAATATAATTAATTTGGAATTTCATCAATTGAGAGTCAAACTCGGATACTCAATAGTAATGAAAAATGGAAATCTGCTACTTTAATATTTCAAAATTTGGCGACTGTAATTAGTGAATTAGGAACATCTGAATTCCACAAAGCAATTAATAATATTAAACACTTGGTAAAACTATAAATGAACACAGAGAATTTCAAATTGTTGAAGTTATTAATGAAAACACTGAACAGGATTCTCTCAACATTGCAGCCTGATGAATTTTCAGCTTTTTCGTTAAATGCAACTAATGTTTATGATATTGGTATTGATCAAAATGTTTTAGCTAATGATACAATGTAAATTCCGTAAATCCGGAGATGCTAATTACTGAGTTAAATACTGTATGTGATAATGACAACACTGATAATGTCCCTGATCTCATATAAATGTAACACAAGAAATTAATGAAACACATTTATTAATAATAAAAGTATTGGCAACACTGACAATGCCACTAGTCTCATTACAGGCATATTACCTGATTTTAAAGAAACTGACTGTCATATTATAGAATTAGATTACATTGAACCAAAGAGTAGTTTAGGTAACCCTAACTGTGATAGGCAAACAAGTTGTGCAATATTAACCAGTTTTGAAAACAAAAGTGATATTTGTGATATAATTGATAAGTCAAATGATACTGTTGAATATGCATGTGACAACGACCAACCCCTTCATTCAGTAATGATAGTGAAACACCAACTATAAATACTAATATGATAAAAAATATTCGTTTACCAGTAGTGATGAAGAAACGTGGTCGCCCAAAAGGACTTGGTTTAACAGTAATAGGAGTTAAAAAAAGGACTGTTACTGGCTTTTCAAATAAATCTGCTACTGCACGACATAAGCAAATACTATCAACATTCATATATGATAATAACAAAATAATTCAATAATGTACGAGCAAAAGCTTATAGAATGTGGAGACTTGAATATGCACTTTGATAATATAAATTCAGTCATATTGGAGTCTGAAGTTAGGATTTCTGAAATAGAGAAACATTTCACTTCAAATGCATTTGAGAAATTTAAAAGTCTGATATCTGAAAAGAAAAAAACCGAAGTGGTTTTGTAAAGTATGTGAACTGGTAGCTGAAGAGAATACTGTAAGATGTGATTCATGCTTATTTTGGTTTCACATCAATTGTACTAGTACATTGAAAAACTACCATCTAAAAATGTAGCTTGGTACTGCATTCACTGTAGGCCACATTGATTGTTATACTTAACAGGTTTATTTTGTCTTTTATTTTATTCTTAAATATTTCACAATATTCTCTGTATTTCATCAATTAAAGCTCTTTAGTTATATAAAGTATGTTTTAATGCGCTCTTGCTTGGTACTGCATTCACTGTAGGCCACATTGATTGTTATACTTGAAAGGTTTATTTTTTTGTTATTTTATTCTTCATATTTTCACAATATTCTCTGTATTTTATCATTAAAGTTGTTTTGTTATATAAAGTATGTTTTAATGCGCTCTTGCCCTTAACGATCGGTCGGCAGAATACGATGAAGTGATAGTATGCCGACCGTCGACTGGTGTGAAGTTATCCACGGATTTACGCCAACGGTTTATGAAGTACGGTGCATCGATGAGAGTCTACCGTCGATTAGGGCGGCGGCGTTGCCAAATGTTTTCACGTTTTCGATCGCCTAGAATTTGTTCTATCATGAAATAAAGAGGGAAATGAATATCTTTTGAATTGATGATGCGAAATCAATCATCATATGAATTAAGGCGGTCGTCTGGAACTTCAAAAAAAAATGGAATTTTGGCCCAGCCACGGCTTTCTCCGTGGGAGACACATTCATATCAAATTGGGACCCCAATTCCGTTTTTTTTTCGGTGGAAAATTCGTATTGAAATTGATCATCATTTATCAATTCAATCAGTCGTTCGGAATTGCAAAAATCGAAATTTTGTTCCATCCACGGTTTTCTTACCTGGTGCATTTCGTAATTTCGACAGTTTTACTTTTATCTCACTTGGAAAAGCGCGTACCTCAAAAATTTCTTCACAAAAACGTTCTGCTCGACGACCAGAGAATGTACCGCAACTCTCAAAATAATTTGGGGCGCGACCGGGAAGACAGAAAATGAAAAAACTGTCATTTTGACAGTTTTTTGTTAATATCTCGCTTAGAAAAGCACGTACCTCAAAAATCTCTTCACAAAAACGTTCTGCTCGGCGCATAGAACGAACCGCAACTCTCAAAATAATTTGGGGCGCGACCGGAAAGACAGAAAATGAAAAAACTGTCATTTTGACAGTTTTTTGTTAATATCTCGCTGAGAAAAGCGCGTACCTCCAAAATCTCTTCACAAAAACGTTCTGCTCGACCCAGAGAATGTACCGCAACTCTCAAAATAATTTGGGGCGCGACCGGGAAGACAGAAAATGAAAAAACTGTCATTTTGACACTTTTTTGCTAATATCTCGCTTAGAAAAGCGCGTACCTCAAAAATCTCTTCACAAAAACGTTCTGCTCGCGCATAGAACGAACCGCAACTCTAAAAATAATATGGGGCGCGACCGGGAAGACAGAAATGAAAAAACTGTCATTTTGACAGTTTTTTGTTGATATCTCGCTTAGAAAAGCGCGTACCTCAAAAATCTCTTCACAAAAACGTTCTGCTCGGCGCATAGAACGAACCGCAACTCTCAAAATAATTTGGGGCGCGACCGAAAGACAAAAAATGAAAAAACTGTCATTTCGACAGTTTTTTGTTAATATCTCGCTGAGAAAAGCGCGTACCTCCAAAATCTCTTCACAAAAACGTTCTGCTCGACCCAGAGAATGTACCGCAACTCTCAAAATAATTTGGGGCGCGACCGGGAAGACAGAAAATGAAAAAACTGTCATTTTGACACTTTTTTGCTAATATCTCGCTCGGAAAAGCGCGTACCTCGAAAATCTCTTCACAAAAACGTTCTGCTCGACCCAGAGAATGTACCGCAACTCTAAAAATAATTTGGGGCGCGACCGGGAAGACAGAAAATGAAAAACTGTCATTGTGACAGTTTTTTGTTAATATCTCGCTTAGAAAAGCGCGTACCTCAAAAATCTCTTCACAAAAACGTTCTGCTCGGCGCATAGAACGAACCGCAACTCTCAAAATAATTTTGGGCGCGACCGGGAAGACAGAAAATGAAAAAACTGTCATTTTGACAGTTTTTTGTTGATATCTCGCTTAGAAAAGCGCGTATCTCGAAAATCTCTTCACAAAAACGTTCTGCTCGGCGCATAGAAAGAACCGCAACTCTCAAAATATTTGGGGCGCGACCGGGAAGACAGAAAATGAAAAAAACTGTCATTTTGACAGTTTTTTGTTAAAATCTCGCTTAGAAAAGCGCGTACCTCAAAAATCGGTCGGCATACTATCCACTGACTAAGACGGGCAGACCGAATAGTCACCGAAAAAATTCAAATTACAATTTATTCGTATTGAAATAACCATGCCACCTACCTTTTCTCCTTATGAAATCTTTCCTGGTTCAAGGTGTCAATACAATATATAGTTTTTCCCTGGCTCACTTCGCGTAATCACGCATGTTGTCTATGGTAATCACACCGGTATCTAATTCAATAATATTCACACAGACATACACAATGTTCGAATATCTAGGAGAGTACTTTTCGTTACACGACTGCTTTCTACAGAATGCAGTGAATGCACCATTGCACCACGATGCAAACGTTACACATGCTCCAGCTCAGCTAACTAACTACTGGTTACGCTTGCGTCGCGAGCTGGCGCTCTCCGTAGTTCGCGGCGTTCACGCAGATCAGGTGACGATGCCATAGAATATAAATAGTGATTAGTGTTTTTCTTTTTTCAGAGGACCACTCAAACACCCATCGTCGATGTAAGCGCGATTTTTCGGTTCAGTGAGCTTATAATATTAAAATAGTTCGTTATTTCAATATAATATTGGTATACTCCGTTCACGAAAGGTTGAGCACATAGTAGGCGTTTCTTTATTTATCTGAAGTTGGCAGTATTTGCTGTCATAACGTGAAATAAAGTCAACGTTGCCGAATGTACCCGGCCTCGTCCGACAAGCTTGCGAGTTATCAGACAACTCTATGCAATAGTGACAACATTGCGTATCAATCTGACAAAAAAATAAACATCATAACCTAAAATTTTAATATACACAGTGGAATATGTCAAATTATCATGGCCAACCGACGGCTCAACCTTTCGTGAACGGACTATATATTATATTGAAATAACGACTATTTTATATTATAAGCTCATTGAACCGAAAATAATATAATATTAAACAGTTTTATAATTAGGAGCCTCTTAAGCCGGGTTCAGAGCTTGACGTGTACTCGCGACACTTATTCAACCAGCAGAGAATATAAACACAGTGTTTATATTCTCTGATTGGTTGGAATAAGTGTCGCGAGCTAACGTCGAGCTCCCCGGCTTTACTCTGCTTACAAAATTGACAGCTATAGTCCGTTTAAGAATGATTGACATCTCGGCGGCTGTGAAAAATCGAAAATATGTTGGTATCGGTCCGCTTCGTGAATTTCGATATGCCGATTTTAGGTTGGTTTTGAAAATATCAATAACTTATGACTTTTCGAAGTTTGAGTTAACCTATGTAAGACATTTCGAAATCGAATTTATTTGTATTGATTTAATCGACAAGTGGACTGTACCTTATGGCCAGTGAGGAACCATAGAAGCGTATTTTCTGTCCCACGAGTCCACGACACGACAGAAATCGCAGAAAAGGTGAGGTTAATGAAAATCAGCTGATATGTCAAAACATTGGCGTAAGTTGTAAATTCTTTATAGTTTTTACTTCAATTTATTAATATTTTGGATTTATCTGGGTTTTTCTATATATCTCGTCTTGGTATGAAAGCTTTCTAAATCAGACATTTCAGTCAAATCAAACTTAGCGAAGAACACTTGAAGAAGAAAGCACGCAGACCAAGGAAAATCAAAAATAATATTAGCTGAGAAGGGGATTGCAGTAGTATCTATTTCTGAAGAAAATTTTGAGCCGGATTTTTCATCGACAAAGTTGTTATATGGTTATAATTGTACAGCATTTTCATAATAATCGATTGTAGTAGACGAAGACGACCTTGCATATATAGTCCGAAAACTAAAGGAGGAATATGAGCTGGCGGGATTGACCCTGAACATGTTAAAATGCGAATATCTCATAGTGGGAGACGAAGAAATCTGAAATTGGACAATAACATGATAAAGGGAGTAGAAAAGTGCAAGTATCTGGGGACAGTAAGGACGAGATACAGGAAAGAATCAATAAAGGAAGAACCGTTACACACACACACTTAATTCTCTGCTGTGGGACAAAAATATAACTAAGAGTACCAAGAAAACATATATACAAAAGTATGGTGCAAAGTGTAGCACTGTATGGGGCGGAAGTGTGGGATGTATCGCAGATAAATAAGAAAAGATCATGGCAACCGAAATGGATTCCTTAAATGAAGCTGTAGACGATCAAGATTAGAAAGAGTTAGTAATGAAACTATGAGAGCAGAAATGGATATGGAAAGGTTAATAGCGTAAGAGATTGAAAGAAGGCAATTGATTTGGTTTGGACATGTAAAGAGAATGCTAGACGACAGATGGCCACGAAAGATTTTAGACTAGGTACCACCAGAACGAAGGAAGAGGGAAACCACGGAGAAGTTGGATGGAGGATGTGGAAGAGGCGATGTCAGCCAGAGATCTGGAGGAGGATACATGTCACGACAGGAAAAGATGGAAGTTGGGGACGGAGAAACGGCGACAGCTGTAAAGAATCCGTAATAAAGGTTTGATGTATTTTCGGTTCCGAAACCTATTTGGAATTGGTAATATTGAAACCCCAAATTGTTTAGAAAAACTTAGCCGTATTTGGAAAAAGACAAAGGAAAATAGTCTACACTATACTCAATTTTACCAAATACCAAGTTGATGATGTATTTGAAAACTTCTGCAGGTGTAATCGCAATTTATCAACAAGTTTAAATAGTATTGAAATTTGTCTAGATCTTAAGCTAGTAATGTAAGTCAGCAATTAATGTTCCAGTAATTTTATAATATTTTTTATAACTCAGATGAGCATTTTTTAATCAAATGCTGCACAAGTAATTTTAAAGGTATTTTAATTTAAGAATACATCACAAAAATAAATCACTGTCGATATAAATGGAACAGGATGGGTTATCATTAATTCTAAGTTGAAGTTCCTGAGCTCTTGTTTTACCTAAACGAGTACTATCCGTTTTGCCCAAATTTTCTGTTATTTTCGAATTTTGGGCAGAAAATGGTCTCAAACGATAGAGTTCGACTTCCTGATGACGGATTCGAGGTCAAATTAAAATTCTGTCTGTGGGGCCGGCCATCCGTTAGCACGATAACTTTCGAAGATATTGTCCTAGAGGCTTGAGTTTTGAATAATTTCCAGAAATCACTTTGATAGTGCTTAGATTTTTCATTTATATATTCAGTATCAACGAGCGCTCAAAAGCATCTGTTCAGGGCTTTCTTTAATATTTTAAAATTGTGAACCGGAAACTAAAATGATTAAATTTGACTTGTTCAGAAAGAAATCGTTATTAATTTCGATTCGTTTCTCCCGGATATCTGCAAAAATAGTTATTACAAGTATCCGACTGAACGGTTTTCATGGTAAATCTGTGCGTCCCTTTCGATTCATTTGGGGCGATCGTTTGGAAATTAAA
>CM024239.1:70889627-70973695 GCA_013421045.1 Propylea japonica | reverse complement strand
AAAATCCGTTAGGATATCTTCATCCGGATAACTGAGCAAGGACGAGATTTGCCCGTGCCATAGACTCAGGATCCTGCGGGCACACCAATAAGGGTTCCATCAACGCCCCACCCCGCGCACACTCCCTACAACCAGAGGCGGAGGACAGACCCCATTGGGGCGCTTATAATCAGACACCCTCGTATCTTTCAGACAGTGAAATGTGAAGAACGCGACAGTCGCTTGTTGAACCTTGTGAGGCATGCCTCGCATGCATACCAGCACCATGACATGGAATTCGAGACGTTTCGGAACCTACCAACCTGCTGTTCTTCAGAGACTGGGTTCGAGTCGCATTTCTTGTCGACAACTGCGTTTCATCTCCAGCAGTTGCATTACGTGCAGAGGTACTCTGAGCCTTTGGAACTCACCACTTCGTACCCTTTGGACTTGAGTTTGAAGACACAGGCTCCTATAACACCACCATGCACACCTTCTCCGGGCATCAAAAGGCAACTTTCACCAACGCCAGATCTTCCCAGCAAAAAGAAACTGGTCCAAACAACGTTCAACGCCAAGAAAACCAACAAGGCTACCAGGAAACTTAACTTCGACGAAGACAATAGTTCTCCAGTGTCTGGTACCATTATAAGAGAACTTGGTCCAGACGAGAACCTTGTGGTTCGTAAAGGCGACATTGATCCAGCTTTTAACGTTGTGGAAGTTACTGAAGAAGCCAAGGCAGAGATTGCCAAGATCGAAAACCACATCGGCGACTACGTTTGCAGACTCTGCAAAGAACTCTACGAAGATGCCTTTGGTCTGGCTCAGCACAGGTGCTCCAGAATTGTCCATGTCGAATACAGATGCCCAGAGTGTGATAAAGTTTTTAACTGCCCAGCTAACCTGGCATCTCATCGGAGATGGCACAAACCAAGACCGTCAAAAGAGGCGAAAACTGAGACGGAAGTCAAGGATGAAGACAGCTCAGAGCAGTTTAGCTGTTCGGAGTGTGGGAAGAGGTTCAAGAGGATAGCGTACTTAAGGAAACACCAGACGGTGCACCAGATTGACTGACAAAGGCTTATGCCTGTGAGGCCCATACCTAGAATGCCTCCAAAGTTGTGGAGACCACCTCCTTTGCCGCAACCATCTTGCAGTTTGATTCCTGAAGGGTACGTACCAAGTTTCAATTGGATGAATCGTTTTTGAATTTTTGAGAATGTTTTTAAATATCGTTGCGAATTCAGTCACGAAATTGTGTAAGGAGTTTGATATTCTTGTCGAGAAATTCTTCAATGCCAAAAGATTACTCTGGTCATTGTATTTTTTATCATTTGAACGGATTATCATATTTCACAAATAATTCCGTAACAAGTTCTGATTTTCAAAACTGTTCGACATTTTTTTGCGACAAAGTTAATATTCTGTTACATCAAAATCCACAGACCAAAATTATTGCACAGAAAATTTGTGATTCATTATTTGGTAGTTCACACTTTCTTCAATTTATCTGTTCGATAAATCGTTTTTTTGAACTTCCTCAACCGAAAACGCCTTTTTCTAAATTTTATATTGCCCATATATTTTTGCATGAAAATGTCGAATTGCGTTCGAAATTTCTTTATTTAAAATCACAAATCTTTAATAGATTCTATTACGGAATTGTTTGTGTTTTTACGTTTCACTTCTAGTCATTTTATGTAATCACTATTCTAGTCAGTATTTTATTAATTTCGTCCAGAAACATATCTAGTCATAAAAATCTAGTCTCTTATTATCATTGGTTTAATTTAATTCGAATCGAAAATTTAGTCGAGTATTTCAATAGAAATATAAATGTCCATTAATTTATCTTTTTAATTCTAGTCAAAATTTAGGTTTTAATTTATTATATAGATTATATTCGATATCTTTTAAACTTCAACTCTAGTCATTCTATAGTAGGTATATTAAGTAAATTTTCTAGTCTTTCTTTAGTATTATTAAGTAACTTACGATTTGTATAATTTTTTGTACATTTCGAATCTAGTCACATTTTATGTTTATAATATTATTTCATAATTCTAGTCAGAATCTAGTCCCCGTATAAAACTTTTTCTAGTCATCTTATCGATTTAGATTGTATATATTATATATTAATTGTATATAAATCGAATATTTTTCGTGGCTGAATTTCATATCATACCATTAAAGTTACTTCTAGTCATAAGTTCTCGAAATGTGATATTATTTTTAAGGTAGACTGTAATTTCTATAGATCTAGTCGTAAATATTCGCTAAGATATATTTAATTTTTCTTGAATTGCAAACGAAAATTGATTATCTCAGGAATTGTTTGAAAAATTTCGAAAAATCTTTCACGTAAATCTTATTTGTTGTTTTTGTGGTTTTTACTTTGGAATATCAGTTATCCATTGGTCTGTTTTGTACCTATCACATATAGGTCGTTGAAACCAATATTTTTTAGATTTTTTCATCGTAGAAATCCGTTTTTTCGATTTATATTCTTCTGTTGTAAGAAATGAGTTTAAATTTCATTATGGGTTGTTGAAACCTATTAAATTATAGGATGTTGAAACCATAATATATTTTTATTTTGTTTCTTCGAGGAAGATAGAATTATAGGTTTGTGTGAAAGCAATTTTTCGTAATTTCGAAACCAATTTCTGACAATTTCGAAGAAGGAAAATTAAATTTAAGTATTGAAAGTGCGGGCAGGACAAAAGTTTGCAATAAACTAAAATGCACATTAAAAAATTTCACGGTATGAAAACAATTGCCAATATCTCGACATAATCTGTAGAAAAATTATTGCAAAATTCGTGAATTTGAATGCCATAAAGTTTTTTGAATTATTTGGGGCGTGTGCCAGTATTAATATAAGCATAGAAGTCGTAAATACGTTCTGCCAAAATAGTATTTTTTCCATTTCATTACAAAGCACAATCATGTATTTACTGTTACAATATGTTTCCTTCCGTCTTAAAGTCATTGAAATATTTCAAAGTTGCCGATTTATATATTTATCGTAGTACTTAATCTTATGTTTTAATATATTATTATTATTTTGTATATTTTTTAACGAGATGTATGAATATTTTCATCTGAAGAAGCGAGTGTTTCTAGTCAAATGTAGTGAGCCACAGGCACACAAAAGTTGGTCTTTACTTAGATTAGAATTAGTCAGTAATATATATGTTGAAATATTATATCATGTATATACAAAGTTGTCTAGGTAAAGAAAAGCCAAATGATCTCATTCTGTGGAGATAGTTTGTAAGAATTTGTATGATTATGTAAATATGAAAAATGTGTTGTTTTTTGAATAAAGAAGTCTAAAACATTTTGATTTTTGATCTGAAACATTCCTAATTATCCATTAAAGATGCATAGGTACTATATACAAGATATTCTGAAGCACTTTATTTTTATTTTAATTGATTTAAAAAATTATTAATGAATATTATTAGGAAAATAGGTAACAGATAAAGGACTCTATTTATGGAAAATATGCTCTTTATTCAGACTAGGTAGGTATACAGGGTGATTTTTTTAAGTGTTTCATTAGACGTTTTCGAGGAAGGAATTGTAATACAGATTCAAGATTTTGGATTTTCGTTTTGGAGTACATGAACTTTAATTGTAAAATATTTTCAAGAAGAATCTACTTCCGGTTTCACCGGAAACGAATGTAACTTCGTTATTTCAAATGCAACACCCTGTATATTTATACATATTCGAATTCTTCGTTCAATTCTACACTGATTTGATGTATGATATGTGCAACTACTCAAGCGGTTCTTGAATTATAGCCTGATTATCAAATTTTTTGAAAAAAAGGTTGTCACAAATTAGTGTCCATATCTTCAAAATCCCTCATTACAAGAATTTCTTTTTGCGAAAGTGGAACAAAAGAAAGTACGCTGATACTGTTTCTTGTATAACTTATGAGGAAATATTATACAGGATGTCTGAAAAAGGGCCCCAAAGTGAGCCTCAATAAAACCATGAAATCTCACTTTTTTCAAATGGCAACCCTATAATTTTGTAATTCCAATCGATGGCTCGTCAAAAACCAGTTAGGGTGTCCCGTACATTTCATGCCTCTAAAATCAGTAGTTTTGCCGTTATTGAATAAAATTCGAATTTCAGGATTGAATCAAGGTTTCTTAGTCTAACCATAGATTTATTAGGATATAAGTTTTCAAGAAGGCTATGTCTGTTGATTCATAATGCATTTTAGAGAACTGTCATTCAAACTTTTTTGATTTATCGGGCACTATGCAAAATATGAATTGCAGTAACAGTGATGTATTGAATATGTTCTTCATTTATGGTGAATGTAACAAAATATTAGAAAGGGCAGTCAGAACTTTTAACGAAAGAAATCCACATTTACCACCTTTAACAAAAAAAGTCAGTAAATGTGAATTTCGTTCGTTGAATTTCTAATTACCTTTTCTAGGAATTTGTTACATTTGCCGCAAATAAAGAACATACCCTTGATATATCATTCCAGTGAAATTATTATTGCATATTTTGCTTAGTGCTTGATCTGTAAGAAAAAGTAAGAATGACAGTTCCTAACATAGCCTACTTCAAAAATGCAAGCTTACAAACTGTGCGAAACCTGTCTTTAATCGTGAAATTCGAATTTTATTGAATAACGGCAAAAATACTGATTTTAGAGGGATGAAATGTTCGGGACACCATAACTGCTTTTTGACGAGCAATCGATTGGAATTACAAAATTATAGGGTTGCCATTTGAAAAAAGTGAGATTTCATATTTTTATTGGGGCTCACTTTGGGGCCCTTTTTCCAGACACCCTGTATAATATTTCCTCATAAGTTATACAAGAAACAGTATCAGCGTACTTTCTTTTGTTCCACTTTCGCAAAAAGAAATTCTTGTAATGAGGGATTTTGAAGATATGGACACTAATTTGTGACAACCTTTTTTTCAAAAAATTTGATAATCAGGCTATAATTCAAGAACCGCTTGAGTGGTTGCACATATCATACATCAAATCGGTGTAGAATTGAACGAAGAATTCGAATATGTATAAATATACAGGGTGTTGCATTTGAAATAACGAAGTTACATTCGTTTCCGGTGAAACCGGAAGTAGATTCTTCTTGAAAATATTTTACAATTAAAGTTCATGTACTCCAAAACGAAAATCCAAAATCTTGAATCTGTATTACAATTCCTTCCTCTAAAACGTCTAATGAAACACTTAAAAAAATCACCCTGTATTTTTAGCTGCTAGATTGAACATTTATAAACTAAGTTCAATAGAACATTTTTTGTATGATTCATAAAAAATTCGAAAAACCACCTTGTTTAAACTTTTGCTTTAGTATCCTTTTCGATTACCTACTGATGAATATTTTTTGATTTTAAACAAGAAAAGAACGAATAATTTGGAATGCACTTACCGAAAAAATGGTACATTATTCACTAGACTAGAGATTGTGAAGAAATAAATTGAATTATTGCCGGTATTTTTGTTGTTATATTATTTTAGTGTTATATTTCTTACAACATACAAGACGTTGTCACAGATTTCAGTAATTTTAGATTCTGTTATTTTGCGCCGTTCGCCGTCTATAGGAGAATAGAGCAAATGAAATGGAAGTCAGTGAGCGTTAAAAAGAATTCTGTTCTATTATGAGTTCTGTGTATTGATTTCTTATCTTACTTATAAATGAATTTAATAGATGGCAGCACCTTCGTAACTTCCCTGATTATTCTTCTTTTGTGTTGACTGCGGAGTTGATTACCTTTAGCCTTTAGCAAAGACAATCATTGATGAAATGTTGTTAGTTTTTGATTTCGATGAGAAAAGTCAATTATTTTGGCTAAAAAATTATTTTTTCAGAATAAAGGTTATTCTGTGCTTTCAGATGACGATAAACATTTCTGTGAACCGCCTCGGTGGCTGTAGGGGCTAAGGCGTGTGCCTACAAGTTACTACGAAGCTAGAGGTCCGGGTTCGAATCCCGGTGCGGGTATGGATGTTTGTGTATGTTCTAGTTTGTCTTACAATAAAAATTGTCCTGATAAAGTATGATAAGTATGGGAATGAGTGCTAAGTGTTGAAATGTTCGCTTTCTAGATGGCCTTAGATGCCAAGGACATGGTTAAAAGAAGATGAATGAATGAATGAAACATTTCTGTGCTTAACCTTCAAATTTCGCTGTGCGAATGTGCGATAAATATATACAAAACAAACAGCAAACTGCACTTTTTCCGTTTTTCCAGTTTCTCCTATGAACTGTGGTTCGAAAATTTAAATCCTTCAAAAATTAGATTTTGAATTATCTTTAAATGAATGTTTACAAGTTGCCTACACTTGAAGTCAGGCCTATAATGTTAATAATTAGCAGAATGCTGTAAATTATTCTGAAAATTAGCAATGATAACTGACTAGAATGGATAATTTATTGCCTGGTGAAAAACTTCTGGAAGGAGATTGTCCATACAAGAAAATATATAAATATACATCTTCCATTTCAAAAAATGTTGAACTTCGCTATAAAAGGTATTCTTTCATAATTCATTAGAAGTTTCCATTCACTTCAGAATGATATCAATACAACAAACAGAAGCTTTCTTTATCAGTTTTGTTTTCCTCATATGTATCCTTCAACATTTGTAATACTGCATTTTATTTGTTTTATATTTTCTAGATGGCTTAAATCACGTGTGACTCTTATACCACATGAAATTCTGTTATCTGGGCAAGCTACCAATGAAAATGCTATTGAAATTTGGAATCCGCAGAACAGCCATGTCACTAATGATCCCAGTGAAGAGGCAGAAAGCCAACATCCCATTCCTAATGAAAAAACAAATAAGCCAAAAGCAAAAGCTTCAAAACCCAGAAAAAAACGTCAAAAACTCACTCTACCGCAACCTAAATCTAAGAAAAAAGCTGCCAAAAAGATTGCAACACCTAAGAAACAATTGAACGGTAATAAAAATTGATCGATTGTATGTTCGATACTAGTAAATTAAGGAATAGATGTAAAAGATGTGAAGTTTTTTTATTATATGTATATTTTTCATGATAATATAGGAATATTTAACAATGAAGATAAAAGTGAGGGCCAAGATATCGCTGACAATACGGCTGAGGATAAAACAGTAGCTAAAAATCTCAATAGTGGTAATGATCTTATATTCCGAAAACCTACAAGCCTACCAAAAAAGAAAGGTAAAAAGGAAAACCAGTCTAAACCACAGAAAAATTCGAAAATACATGAATGTGAATCAAATAATGATGATACAGAAGAAAATGATGAAATTGACCAAATGATGAATAAAAAACGGAAAATTTCTGTTGACGAGGAACCCAACATTCAGCCCAAACCTAGTAAGTTGGTAATGATTGACACACACGATTTTGTTTGTGAAAACTACAGCTACTTCGTCCATATTCAAGATTCATTCCTATTTTCATCAAATTTAAACATTTTGATTATTTCTTTCCACAACATATTACACTTAATCATGAAATTTGAATAATTCTATTTAATTGTCGATTTGATAGTGCTCATCATTTCATTTTTTTAGGTACCACTACGTCAAGAAGACGGACACTATATTCTCCAAAGTCATTTGAATTATCTGGTGATATGTCAAGGATTTTCAGTAGCTACGTTTCATAGTACTTGGAAGTTTTATCGAAATGTAGTTATTTTAAATGCAATGTCTTCTCAAAAGACAATTCTTCTATTGATTAATTTATTACTTTATTCTGTATAATATGTCTAGTTGTATTGATATTTTTTGTTATGCAAGGACGATCTGAAACATTTTTTTTCAATTTACGTGAAGAAAAACCTGTACTATCTTGATAATATTACTATTTTTTTAGAACCAATATTGTGTTTTAACAATTTTAATAAAAGATATTCCACAGAAGTCTGAATTCATTCATATTGTCAGTATATAGTTTTAGTTCAACCTTATTATAGTTTTCATGAAATAAAAGAAGCAACATAATATTAATCATATTAGTTCTTGAGTTAATCTTCTACGCGGTCGCCCTTCCAGCTATGACCTGGGCTAAGTTTACATGTTTCACATCTAACTTTACTCAAAATTCCCACAAACGTTTGCGATTATGAAAACCGAGTAAAAATTAAACAGCTGGATCAATTTTCGACTTAGACACATGACTATAATATGAATTGGGAGTAAAATTCGTATCTGCAATAATAATCTGGATTTCGAGATATACGGTTAGAAAGTTTTCGGCAATTTTAGTTTCTATGTTGGCAAGATCAATATTTTTAAAGAAATTTGGGCAACAAAAATGTTATTCGATGTGTTATTTAGGTGTCATTTTTCCTTCTATTGATTTCATCGAATTTTGAAGATAATTCACTATGGTATAGGCAGGCCTGATATTTTAGATGTTTTCCTGCTGAAGAACATCCGATACAACTACGACATATACACTGAGGCAGTTCTTAGCTCTGACCATAACCCGATCATCCTCCAATTAAATGAGTGGCATGACGTACCAGGAAATTCAACTGAGATGAAATTCAATTGGGAGATATACAAGGAAACCCTCCAAAGCAATGAAGAACCCCTCAGCCAGTTAAACACCAGGTCAGACATAGACAATGAAGTAGGAAAAATAACTCAAGACATTCAGAGAGCAATATCAAGAGCTACAACCATAGTTCCAAGACCGGCTACCAATAGATACAAACTACCAGAAGAAATTCGATCATTGATCAGAAGAAAGAATAGCGCGAGAAGAACTGCACAAAGAACCCTCCACCCAGATGATAAGCGTGAGGCAAACCGACTTGGGAATAGAGTGAAAGAGGCAATGAAGAATTATCGCAATGAGAAGTGGGAAACATTCTTAGAATCGATCAACGAAGAGTGCAGTGAACATGAAGCACACTACAAACCGCTATGGCGTCTCAACAAACATTTAAAGAGAAAAGGTAATCGTTCCCCTCCAATTAATGGACTAGATGGACTGGTGTACACTGATCAAGGGAAGGCAGACTGCTTTGCTGAGAATCTAGAGCAACAATTTTCCCCTAATGTCATGCCTGAGGACGATATTGAATTCGAAGAGATGATCGAGCACAGAGCCAGGACTGTTCTACTACAAGAAACCGAAGAGACCATTCGACAGACCACCTTGGATGAGCTGAGAGAAGTCATCAAAATGCTTAAGAAAAAGTCGGCTCCTGGTGAGGATGGGATCAGCAACAGACACATAAGTCAACTACCGGACTACTACATTGAGAGACTGACAAATTTAATCAATGGCATACTGAGAACGTCATACTTCCCAGAGGCTTGGAAAAATGCTATTGTGATTATGATTCCGAAGAAAGGAGAGAACCTATTGCTTCCCCAGAATCATCGACCAATTAGCCTACTCTG
Source organism: Propylea japonica (assembly GCA_013421045.1). Taxonomy (NCBI): domain Eukaryota; kingdom Metazoa; phylum Arthropoda; class Insecta; order Coleoptera; family Coccinellidae; genus Propylea; species Propylea japonica. The sequence continues at coordinate 70,964,287 of CM024239.1, read as the reverse complement.
CAATTTAGGCAAATTAGTGGAGAAGATCATCCTCTGGCGACTTCAAGATGAACTTGATGAAAAAGAAATAATTCCAAACGAGCAATATGGTTTCAAGGCTGATCATTCGACTGAGCTACAGGCGTTGAGATTAACAGAACACCTTATTAACAATATAAATAGAAAACATGTCAACACTGCTGCATTTTTTGATGTATCCAAAGCCTTCGACAAGATGTGGCATGGAGGGCTAGTATTCAAGATGAACCAAGCAGGCATAACCCTTCCCATCATACAGCTAGTAGGAAGCTACCTATCAGGAAGAACATTCCAAGTGAAGATAGGATCTTGTCTTTCTCTAAAGAAGTCCATCACAGCCGGAGTACCACAAGGTGGAGTTTTGTCCCCGAAACTTTACAACATATACACAGCTGACGTTCCAACTAATCTCGCCAATGACACCAAGATGTTTATGTTTGCAGATGACACGGGAATTCTAGCGCACTCTAGGAACCTCAACCTTGGTTTGCGCTATCTACAAAGAGCAACGGACACAGTGATAGAATGGATGTCAAGATGGAAGATCAAAGTTAATCCTCAGAAGACCCAAGCTATTGTCTTTAGTCGAAAAAGAACACTGCCAACCGATGAATTGAAAGTCAACGGCGAAAATATTCCCTGGAAAAATCAGATAAAATATCTGGGAATAATATTTGATAAAAAAATTACATGGAAATACCACATTGAGAATATCAAACATAAAGTGAACATAAGAAGATATCAAATGTATTCCCTCATGGCGAGAAATAGTTACTTGAGCCTTGACAACAAGCTTCGACTTTATAAAAGCGCCATACTGCCAGTGATGTTGTATTGCTCATCAGTCTGGGGACAAGCTGCAGCGACCCACCTAAATAATTTGGAAGTAATTCAAAGCAAAATCCTACGTCAAATAACAGACTCCCCTTGGTTTATCAGGAATAGAAATATCAGGAATGATCTTCAGATTAGCAAGATAATAAATCAAATCCGATTTCGAAACAGAAAAATAATAGAAAAAGCCGAAAACCATACCAATCCAACTATCGCAGAAGTAATGCAATATCATCCAGATGACCCAACAACAATAAAGAGACCGCGAATGTCTCTTATCTCAACTGGTAGCCAGATTTGAAACCGGTTCTTGAAGCGTCACAAAGAAGAACGCCACATTTAAAAACATAGAAAAAAAAACATACAGGACGAGGGGAAAAAGTGCCATGCATTATCCCAATCCAAAACAGAGGTTCTCAGTTAATCCATAATTCTATGAATAAGTCATTACCCCTTTTTAAATATTTTGTAGTCTGTGACAATTAAATTCCAGTAATGTCCATACTTGGTTCAAATCATTTAAGAATAGTTTAAATTGAATATGATACACATCCTGAAGAAATTTTCTCAGTAGGTATGTTAACCCAGATATTTTTATGGCCTATAATGTGCACTTACATGATCCAAAACGACAAGAATAAACATGGACGAGGTAAATGGAAATACTTTTTTCATATTATCGCTATTTCTTTTGATTTGATTCTTGTTATTATGTTTGAAAAATCTTATCAGAGATCATAAAGTAGCTTGCTTCAGTTTTGAGCAAAAAATATTGAAGTCTCAAAGCAGTTTCCTTCTTGCTCAGAGAGTTATGTTTTTTTCTATGAAAGCTTTATCACGTTTTAAATGTTTTAATCTATGGTTTTCTTTCTGGCTCTAGGACACAGAAATATCATAATTATCATTGAGTGATCATTTGTGATCTACGAATTTTCAGTTTCTCTTGTGAAGTGGTGAAAACAGTTGTTTGAAACATCTCAATATCAATGGCTTCCTCAGAAACTTGAAGGTTTCACCGGAAAAATGGTCACCATTCCTGGTAAGTCCTATATAGTCATTATTATCTCATTAGTTCGTAGGATTGCTTGACAATGTTACATAGGAGTAGATTTATCTGATCCACATAAAATATTTTCATAGACAAATAACGCAGAATTTTAAACGGAAGTTGAAGAGGAAGCTGCTATCTCTCTAGTTTCCCACTCCCACACAACACCTCGTGGAATCTGTGTATTTCTATCTTATGAAATGAAATTATTCTCTTTTAACAAATTATAAACATGTTACGATGTTACTTATGTTGGGAAAAAATGAAAATTGTCGATTTCGATTCTTGACAACACTTTAACTTTTCCAAACAGCCAAAATTTTTCACCAGTTTTAGTACAGTATATTTGAAAAATCTTTTTGGGGTGCTGAACCCGAATCTGAGGTTTGCTAATGAAATTTCGTGACGGAACATAGAAAAAAATACAAAAAAAATGAAAATCTCATTCTTGGTCAGTTTTTTGCTTATTACTCAAAAACTATCAACTTTTCGTGAAAAACCTTTACAAACAATATGAAAGTACATAAAATTTCCTACAAATTGTACTACCATAGCTTGTTCTGCGACAAGCTGTTCTGGCTCAAATTATAGTTTAGAATGAGCTATTTTCTATGACTCATTAAATGAAAAAAAAATTGAATTCTATGGTTCCGCTGATACGACCTTCTCGAAATTTTGCATGTACATTCAGTATATCAGTATCGATTCACAAAAAAAATTAACTCGGATCGGATATCTTGTTATGGAAATATAAAGCTTTTTCTTTTCAACATTCCAATTTAATTTTCTATGGTTCTGTTCACACTATGGTCACATAATTTTGCGTAAGGCTCATTAATTATGAGCATCTTGCATTTGGCCGCAAGATTTCATTTCGATGGATTTCGTTTTGCCTGAGATATTGAGGAACAAAAATTTCGAATGAAACATAAAATATGGCTATTTTTCTATGTTCCGTCAAGAACTTTGGTTAGCAAACCTCAAATTCGGTTTCAGCACCCCAAAAAACATAAAAAATGAACGAAATCAAAACTACATCAAAACTTTCCTGCTAAAAGCACAATTCGACTGGATTATTTCTCCATTAATACATTTACCTACTTTGCTGTGCCCCAAAAAAGCTGAAGTAAAGCAAATTTTTCGCCAAGTTGTAGTTATTTTCAACAATTTCAATCCATTGTTGAAGCGATTATTAATGAGGTAATTTTTACTTGTCGAAAAGTGGTAGATCCTGCCATAGTATTTTATTTAAAATGAATTTTCCCCTAGAAACCAGGGCGCTATCATTGTTCTCAAATGTATGTATTTTTCGATTTCTTGAAAACAAAGTGAGTAATGCGGAAACGGTGAATGATGAACGTTATCATGCTGTGATAACAGTTTTTGTGCCTCATTTCGAAGCTTTTGATCTTGACGACATGTGGTTTCAGCAGGGCGCAGCCACATGTCTTTCCATCTTTGAAACTTTGACGATCTTGCAAGAGTTTGCTCTGGTCTTGTCATTTCCAGGTTCATAGGCCATAATCGGCTTCCACGCTCTTGCGCTTTAATGCCTTTAGACTTCTGGCTGTGGGTTTATCGAAGTCACAGGTTTATGTCAATAAGCTTGCGACCACCGAAGATTTGAAAGTCTAAAAATTAGACGCTCTAGGTATCAATGAAATACCAACTTGCGTTCATCAACGTCATTGAAAATTTCGTCAAAAGGGTAGGCATATATTCCTGAAAAACCATGGCGGCCATTTACAATAAGGGGTCTCTGCTGACCTGGAAGTGTCGCAGTAACACGAAGGAACTGAGAAGAGGCAATAAAGTGACTCTACTATGTGTGCCAGAGCAGTGGTGTTGAAAGAAATGAAAAAGCCGATGAACTTGCGAAAAGTGAATCAAGGTTAACACCTGCTGGGATATAGCCATACACTCCAAATAGTCAAGCTGCTGTAAAAGTACTGAGCTCCTACGTAATCGACTCAAAGATGATCTGGGAATGCCGGAACAAACTCAATGAGGTAGGCAAGAAAAATAAGGTCTTTTCAATCTGGGTTCCCGGCCATTCGGGAATCAAAGGAAACGAAGACACTTGCCAAAGAGGGCGCACGAATGTCACTCATTTGCCCAGAACCCTTCTGTGGTATAGGTAAATGTACCTATTAAGAAGGAATTTCTGGAGAGGGAGAAAGCCGAGAAGGAAAATCTCCCAAGGATGGATCATTCCACTTAGTTCCCTCGGAACTTTGAAACAGCAAGATCCGAAAGATATCTTGATCTTGGTGAGAAATAATTACACCTCCTCACTGGCTTTCTTATAGGACACTGTCGCCTCAGGAAGCACCTGATGAGGATGGTATTATCGGACACTGACGAGTGTAGTTTCCGTGGGTAGGAGGAAGAAATCCCCATTCACCTAGTCACGGAATGCTTTGGCATTGAGAACCTAAAGAGAGAATGCCTTGGACGAGAAACTTGTAAGAGTGAGGAACTAGCATCGTTGAAGTCTTCACAGATATTGGATTTCATCAGATCTCGAACTGGAAGGCGAGCTGTAAATGGTGTGGTCATAACAGCTCTGTAAGGCGGCACAATAGACCTTGAGATCGCAGTGAACTGTAACCCCTCTTTAAACTATAAACTATAACTAAGGACCATAATGTATTTTGATCTCAGCAAGAATAAGCTACGCCTCCCCTCTTGCCTTTCAAAAGGACATTGTCGCCTCGGAAAGCATATGATGAAAAAAAGCTCAAAAGAAACTATCTAGTGTAGATTCTATGAGGAAGAGGAGGAAACTCTTGTTCACTTAGTAACAGAAAGACTCGCTTTTGCGATCCTGCACAAAGAATGTCTTGGACAGGAGAATTAAAGGAAAAACGTGGATCTAACCTCCTTGAAGCCCTTTCAGATACTGAAAAAGAATTCATTTTTAAATTCAAGTTCAAATAAAAAAATCACATTTCTATATCTCTATTATTTCCATCATTCTAACTACTATCCAAATCTCAAAGTAATAAACATATTTTTATTACTCAGCGATCTAAAACATTCATAAATATCCGCAACACATTTCAATCTTCTTGAAATAAACGGTGCGGAAACCACTCAAATTCAAGCTCTAGATTACGTGTCGGAGGCCCGGCTCCGCGGCATTATTTTCGCTTCTAGGCGAACGATCTTAGCCGAAACTGAACGTCCGATCGGCATGAATCAACCCTAGCAATCGTGGATGGAGATCAGCTGTTGTTTTGATTCCCTCCCATTATATTAACGAAGTATTAATCCTCTTAGGGCGCGGTTTGTCGTTTTGTGACATTTTCGGAAAAGTTTGTAAGTAAGATTTTAATATTTCAGCAAGAAAGATGGAAACGGAAACAAGAAGTGAGAATTTTAATGCAAATAGTGAACTTAAAGAAACGCAAGATCCTGTAGATTTTTTTTAATAATAAATTCAGTAAAATGCCTTACGATGATGAAATTTTCATAACTCAAGGTATTAAAACACCTCGACCAGCAATGCCAAATTTTATTATTAATTCTGCTCATAATCGTTCGTTCTGCGCAGAATGGTATAATAAATGCCAGTGGCTGACAGGAAGCCCAATTCGAAATGAATTATTTTGTTGGTTGCGTTGTCTCGGGCCTCCTCTGATTGAAATCTCACGAGCCGCCACTGTACTGAAGTTCATTAAGACTCTCGAACTGAATTAAGGGCGAGAAGTTGCGAAAACAACTTCTAAGAACTAACGCAATAGGACGCAGTAAAATGTAACCCTCTTAAAAATCTACATATAGAGTTCATATAAAGTTATTCATTCATTAAATTGCATTCGCTCACTCGAGACTCATATATCCAATAATGTCCCAATTTTCCCGTATGTATTTCCTCCTAACGCCCTCTAAGGAATTACGCTCTACCTTTTCGGGTTTTTCATCTGCTCGCCAACATGCAAATCGAACGGATGAAACGTCGTTCGATTGTCGAATTGATTAGGAACCGAAATATAATAATGTGTGCCACTTCCGGTTGGTCATAGCCCGAATCGATTCAAGGAGAGGATCAAAATTATCAATTGAAACGAGTGGGCCTTTATCTGGTAGTAGTCGAAGCTACTAGGCCTCCGCACTGGTGGCTCTCTTGGTTTGACCCACATATTTTTATATCGTAAAACGCCATTGATGAAAATGTTTCATTCAGAAAAGACTGGAATCATTTTCTTAGAAACTGAAGGGTGTTTAAATATGAGCGCGAGATTTCAATGTTCAATCAAACTTGCTTTTTGTAGCAAAATATTGGAATATTTATTGATTTAGAGAATATACATTTGGCAATTATGTATACAGTGTGTTTGGTCATGACTTAGCGATAATTTAAGGTCATCAAATATACCTAATATTATCAACAAAAACACCCAAACTTGGAAGTTTACCCCCTTAGTTTTGGAGTAGCCCCCATTTTAAATTTACTTTTTTATTTTCGTTGACCCTTCCAAATAATATCGATTTCTTTGGACATAAAGGTCCTACAGATGTGAAAAAAATGTTTTTTGAAAGATGATATTATCACCTTTCATTGAAGTATAACAATATAAAAAAATTTAACTTGAAAACGCCATAAAAAATTCTTTAAAAAAGTTTTAGTAAAAATTTGTACTGATTTTCTTAGTAAATCCGCAATAGTACAAGAACTAGCACAATGAACTATAATTTTTTTTCAATAATTTAACACGCGAGGATATTAGCTACAAAACAACACTTACATCATTTCTGTAAGTTACATAATTTGAGAGTTATTGCTGTTCGAACATGATCACTACCCGAGCAAAAGACACAAGACAGGTCGTCATGAAGGCCACTGCCTATCTACAGAGCAGAGGCGGCCATTTTCAGCAATTTTTATAATTAATTATATGTAACTTACTGAAATTATGTTGATATCGTTTTGTAGCTACTATCCTTGCGTGTTAGCTCTTCTAGAAAAAATTATACTTCAATGTGCTAGTTCTTGTACTATCACGAATTTACTAAGAAAGTCAGTACCTACATTTTTTTTACTAAAATTTCTTTAAAGAATTTTTTTATAACATTTTTAAGTTATATGTTTTCATGTTGTTCCACTTCAATGGAAGGCGGTAGTATCGTCGTTCAAAAAACATTTTTTTCACATCTGTAGGACCTTTATGTCCAAAGATATCGATATTATTAGGAAGGGTCAACTAAAATAAAAAAGTGAATTTAAAAAGGGAGCTTCTCTAAAATTGAGGGGGTAAACTCCCCAATATGGGTGTTTTTGTCGATAAAATTAGGTATATTTGATGCCCTTAAATCATCGCTAAGTCATGACCAAACACACTGTATAACAAAATATCTTGTATTTTTATTATTATCATTTGAACTGGGGTCGTTTTGGCTAGGTTAGCCTTCTGGTAGCTGTGACCACGCAGGTCTTTTGTTCTACGCTACTCGTTCATGAAAAACAGGAGGTCCTCAATGGCGTTTATAAAAAGGAAACTTGGCCGTTACCTCTTAGGTGTCCTGGACCGATTTACCCATATTCTCAGGCCAGCCAGCTCTGGACATTTGCATACCATGTCTTCAGCTGTTTCTGCTTCTGAGCCTGCAAACCTCATCTGCTAACTTTCCTATACGGTACAAATGATGTTTGATGTTTGTACCGACAAAGCCTCTCAGCCGTCCCACCATCAACTCGTCAAATTCAAGAGCTTTCTGGTATAGATAGGTGGAATCATCACGAATTTTTTTAGCTGAGTAAGTCCAGGGCTGTTTCTCCAGAAAGTTGTTCTGTAATTTAACTCATATCACTCTGTTGTGGTTCCTCATCCCCACTGATTATGCTTGCTCGTACGTCATCATGGCGCGGCGTTCGAACTTGAATAATTAATAATTAGTTGAATATAGATCTATCATTTTACGCTACTCTTAATGTTGTCACATGAAAAAAACCCTTTATTTCAATATATCTACTGGAAATGCTCATTATCTCTGTGATTCTGCAACAACTGCCTTCCACATACTAATAATTTTTGTCAGGAGGAAAGTATTCACCATAAATATCCAAGTTTCAATACTTGACCTCTCGATGTGCAAAATCTTTAACCCAATATACTCAGACCTTCAACCATACACCCAACAGTAGGTACCCCAACCCAAGATTTCTCTCAGGCGTCGAAAGTAACCGGCCAAAAACCCACATATGGTGAAAATTCCAGAGACCAGAAGGGCCTTCTTCTCACAGAGCAGCAAGCGCCTTTGCGGCGTCAAGACAAGTGTCCACGTCTTGACGAAGGGCTGTCCCACGACGGGCCGCCACATGAACAGAGGGTATAAATAGATCCGAAAGACGCTTCTCGGCCATTCATTCGTCTTCGTGCCGTACCGTAAGCGTATGCGGTCTGCTTGACGGCCACGCGCTTCTTATCTCTGGCCGCTCTGCTGTCTTCATCCGGCGTGGTTTTTTTGGTCCTTCGAGCCCGCGGATCTCGTCGGCCACTAGTGCGTTGAGTGCGCGGATTGAACAGGCGTCTCTGGAATTCCGGGACAGTTGGGAATTTTTCGAGATTTTTGCTCTGTTTCTGGATTCTCCAGGATGGAAGTTAAGTGGAAGGGGCAGTTTTTGCTGTAAGTGATTTTGTTGATGCATTTCTTTTTTGGGGTGAAAATGTGGATTTGGTACTTGGGACAGAGGTGTTATGCAGGGTGTAACTTAATAAGTGTAAAATATTTAAGGAGGTGATTTCTCATCGAAAACAAGATAGGATCTTTCATATAAAGAAACTTCATTAGAGCATCTCTTGTTAAGATACAGCCCCTCAAAGGGAGTACATAAAACTTGTATAACAATTTTTTTCACAAGCACCAAAAAGTTACAATATTGAAATTAACCTGACGTTTCCTACTAGCAAAAAGACACTTATCCAGTTATTTATTTGGTTTACCCCATGGTTGTAAGGGTGGGAAACTCAACCCTAAGTTTATTTCCAATGTAACTTTTTGTCTTATTATTTTTTTACCATTTAAAAATTTATTTCCGATAGCCTGTTTCATTCTAAACAAAAAATGTCTCTTGAGTTTTTTGCCAAAAATAAACCAGTTCGCAGTAAAAAAATATTTTACGACCAACTACAGAGATAGATCGTCATAAATGCGAAACTAATCTATGTATCTAGTAGGACACTTTTAGCGATAGTGACAATTTTTTTTGCTAGTAGAAAACTTCAGGTTAATTTCAGTATTGTAACTTTTCTGGTGCTCGTGAAAAAAATTGTTATACAAATTTTATGTACTCCCTTTGAGGGGCTGTATCTTAACAAGGGATGCTCCAATGAAGTTTCTTTATATGAAAGATCCTATCTTTTTTTCGATGAGCGAATCACCTCCTTAAATATTTTACACTTATTTAGTTACACCCTGTATATATTTTTTGAATTTAAGAGCTTCCATAATACAATACATAAAACAAAATTAAAAATCCCTAACTGAGGTTAGTGCAGAACGGGGTACCGTACTATTTTCTCGTATGATACCAGAGCTCAGGGAAAAACCCCAGTAGAAAAAACTGTGTCTCGCAGTTCCAACAAAAATAACAACAACAAAACAAAACAAAAAACTATTCGAATATTGAAGGATTTCTTCTTTATTTAGTCTAATCAATAACTCTCTCCAAGATGGCTTCTTAATTCTCAATCTGAAACGAAATAAATCGAAGCATAAAAAAGGAATAGAAAATAAAATGATTGAAACTCTATTACCTAAATCGATTTAAAATTTAACACCAATTCAAAAACGACTCTGTAACTTCATGTATAGCCCTTAAGCTATCCTGAAATTCAAATATTGGACAATTATTTATCAGATGTTCTATAGTCTCCTCTGCTTTTCAGCATTCTCAACAAGGACTCTCAACTGTCAATTAGGGGTTGTTGTTTTGGATGTGAATGGATTATGTTGATTTTCTTTGAGACATCAAACTAACTCTGTTCACCTGTCGCAAATTCAGGCTTTTTTCACGATTTCGGTTTAGAAACACAAATAGAATTTTGAGCGAATATGATTAAATGTGACTTTTTGGTGTCATTTGAAAAGAGAACAAATATGCTTTGCTTCTTTGTGTTAGATTTTTTTAAATAAATATTCAGTAATATAATATGAATAAATTGTAGCGATTCAAAATTGTTAAATTGTTATTAGCAATGAATATGCAACGAAAGGTTAAATTATTTCTAGACAAACATACAGGGCCATAGTGTTAACAGAACCATAGAAAATTCGATTGGAATATTGAAAAGGAGAATCTTTATATTTGAATATCAAGATATCCGATTCGAGTGGACTTCATTTTGCGAATGAAGATTAATATACTGAATATTGAGGGAGAATTACAAGAAGATCGCATCATCAGAACCAAAGAATTCAATTTTTTCAAAGTTTTTACATTATTTTCATTTTGTGAGAATAACCCTTCCTTTCTAGAATCAGTTCCCGTTTGAAAGTAAGAGTGTTTACGGAAAGCCAGGCAGAATTGATTTTAATCTCGGATTTTTCATGAGTGAGAACAACCGAGATGTTTGGTACCACTTCCAGATCAAAATTCCAAACTAACAGACATTTCAGCGAATTTATATTACATCGTTCGATTCAGTAACGCGTAAACCTAGTACCGAACCATTCGAAATTCGATTTTTATGACCCCGTACGTGAACACGGGTCAAACATGCAGGGCAGTAAAACCGTTTGCAAATATACAATCTCTAGGTTTCCTGCAGACACAAATATAAATCTTTATTGCCGCAGTTGATTCGATCCACACATTCCGAACGTAATTTTTTAACCTGGATATGTACGCGTTCGAGAAAATGTTAAATGACGTTATGTGGTATCGGAACTCGAACGCATATCTCTCCTCCCCTCAAAATCGACATGAATGTTAACTTCAAGAAATGAAATCAATCATAGTTATTTAATCAACTAGGTTATTAAAGACAGCGACTAATGTTTAGGATACGTTTTCTAACAATCTAACGCGTTCGCTCCGCTCACGCGTTAATAGTTCGAGGACCATTGATCGCTCGATTAATAACCGAGTTGATTACAAGATTTTTCCAATGATCTCACTATTAAACGTGTATGAGTTCTTGATTGAATTACATTCTCATTTTGCACGAGACTTACATTTGACGTAATAAAATTTCTATGTATCTATGTTCCAGTAGAGTTATAGGACATTTCTCGTAGTGTTTCTGAATACTTGGTGAACGTTTGCAATGAGGATTGCACATTAAAATAGCATGAATTGAGCATTAAAATGGGTCATTAATGATCGATTTAGTAAATATTAAAATCACCTTATATTTTGAGATCGACGGAAATATTTATTCACATATAATGCTCGAAATAATCTTCATTTGTTCGATGTTCACCAAGTTTAGCTCGGTGTTATAATAAATGATTTTATTATACATGCATTATTTATTTGCTTTACTTACACAGAAATATATTTCAAATCTAACACAGTATGGAACTCACTATTCCGAATACACCGAACGTTTTACATGTCAACTATAGTTCACTATTTGAAGGAATATGCGGAATTGATGAATTTATTCGCGTATCTCCTGTAGAAAGAATGAACCAACTAAAAAAACAGCCTGTATTTCGCTCTTTTCGTCGATTTCTGGGCAAGGTCCATTGCCAATGGGTGTTTTATAGCCTGTTGTGGTTTTCGGTCAATTCAGATTGAAATTTATAGATGTCTGCTTCTAAGTATGTCTTTCTTCCATGAAAGTGGTTAAGGTAGATGTCCTTTGGGTGTTTTCAGAATTGACCACATGCAGAAACAACCGGAAACGAGGGATTCTCTTGAGATTCAGACAGTTGAAACAATAGGTTAACATTTTACACAAACAAGATTTAATATAGACTGACCAAAAAAGTTTAATACATTCTACAGCGAATAAAAAAAGTATATGAAGTAAGATTCATTTACAAGTAGGATGGTTTGGCACAATTATCGATTTCACAGGAAAAAATGGATACTATCGATACTACTTTCTTGTATTACTGAAACATGGACATTTATATTATGTCAAATGTATCTCTGGTGCAAAATGAGAATGTGTTTCAATCAAGAATTTATACTCAATTTGTGATGCAGTCGATAGGAAAACCTTGTAACTCGTTTATTAATCTAGCGATTAACGAACTAGTTGATTAAATGACTATTAGTAGAAATATATTCACGTTTCAATACACAGCTGTGATTTTGATCATACCAAAATGATTGAAATAATATGCCAATTTTGACACCGTCAACGGGGTAGCTAAGGGTTAACATAGGATTTAGAATTTTGTCACTTAAAAAAAGTCGATCTGTCTGAATAGGTCACCTTGTATATTCTTATTATAATCAAAATTGCATTTATCATCTTTTAATTACGTCACTTCCTGAAAATATCTCACAAACGCCAAATATTCTTTAATCGGTGGAGCAAATCATCTCAAATCTCTTTTTTATCGCCAACGAACAAAATAAAAAACTGATATCATTCTTCATCAAGACAATGCACATCATTGTGGAGAATTTTTCATGGAGGAAACGGCATAATAAACTTCCTGAAGCATAGAGAACGAACACATTAGATTGACAGATGAAAGAATCGTTTTATTGTGCTGACAGCCTCTTTCATTCCTAATTACCTGACCTTTGACTCGAGAAGAAATTAAGTAGGCATGGTTAAAGCAAGCCGACCCGAGTAGATGATTGGTTTAATCGGATAGCTGGACACAATAATTGTGCCGGTCGTTAACTTGATGGAGGGGAAAAATATTCAAATTTGGATATTTTGGAGTAAAATTTTATGGAGAAAATATAAGGAAAGCCCTGAGCAGTAGGGCGTTTGAGCGCTCGTGCGCTGGTGGAGCAATGAGGCTGTTACCTCAAAATTTTGTATAGGACTTGAGATTGGTACTAAATACGGTGGAACTTCCCTATAATGAACGTCTGTATAGCGAATTTCGTACAAGACATTGCACCTTGAATCCAAATTCCATGTTGAAAACACCCTCTAAAATGAAGTAAATTCTCTCTATAACGAAATATTCAAAGAACATCACTCTTTGAATGGGTCTTGGTAAGAAGGTATAAGGGTAGGTTTTTTCCGAAATTTTTCAGGACGTACGTAATAAATCCCGACCTTAAACTAAATCATTACGGCGGACAGAGAGATCCTTCTGAAACAGTTGCGGATTTACCGCTTTCGTTATAGGGAAATTCTACTGTATTGAGCGAACTAGAGTCAGTTTCGTAACACGCCAATTTGATCCAATAGACCACTCACCTTGGGACACCCGATATATTCAACTCTTCTCTTATTGCTATCACACCCTGTATAGGTACCACAATGTCACATAATCGCCATGTTATCAAACACCTAAAATCACGTAAGTACACATTTTCAATGCTTCAATCTGCAACCACCCTGTACAATAAAACCAAATAAAACTAACCACCTCAGAACAGCATGTCAACGACTCGTGAAGCTATTTACCCATTCATTAAGATTCCTTTTAGACGCCACAAATATAACAGAATTTTTTCACTTCGAGGAAAGCCCTATATCAACCAGACCTCTGGTTGTCTTTTTCAGCTTCAGGAGATCTCTTCTTTCCCCGTTTTAAATCCTTCCCGAGTTCTCGCTAACAAGCGTACCTATCTCTGGTCGGCCTCAAGGCTAAGCCTTTGTCGGTACGACCAAATTCTACCACAGCCAAGTCATCCACTTGAATGATGATGGACGCGTCTACTAAAGAAACGTGCATCCATCGACTTTTTACGATCTGATGTTTGAAAATTGAAATTGCTACGGCTTCGTAGAACCTTATTTGATTTTCAATTGAAGATTTCGTCCTGATCTGGTTTTTTTGGATACGTCTGCGCCTTTTTGGCGTCTGGGAATATGGTCGCGATTATTCGGTCCTATTTTTGTAATATAGGGCTTTTTTCATGAGATAGCAATAAGAGGAGAGTTGAATATATCGGGTGTCCCAAGGTGAGTGGCCTATTGGATCAAATTGGCATGTTACGAAAATGACTCTAGTTCGCTCGATACAGTAGAATTTCCCGAAAGCGCTAAATTCGCAAAAAAAAATCGTTATAAAGAAATTCAAAGAGCGATGTTTTTGAATTTTTCGCTATAGAGAGAATTTACTTCGTTTCACAGGGTGTTTTTAACATGGAATCTGGATTCAATGTTTTGTACGAAATTCGTTATACAGAGAAATTCCTTATACAGACGTTCGTTGTAGGGAAGTTCAACTGTATTTGCAGGGTTGTTTATGAGCAAATTTCAAATTTTCTTCAATCTGCGCTTTTCACAGATTTTTCGTATTTATGTGTATATTGCACATTCAGTGGAATGAATAATTATCCAATAAAAAATCATTTTCGTCTTGTTATGATTACAGTATTTGAATAACTAGTCCTTGAAATAGTGTTAAAAAGGAGTAGTATGTGACATCTGAATTCCTTGTATAATGATTTCTTTCAATAATTGATGTTGCTATTATCACGTCGATATAGTATTCGTATCTATATTTATAGCTTCTATTTCTGCTCAAAAATATTCAAAACAATGCCTTAATAAGGAAATATGGTTATATTCAATTTATTTATTATGAAAATGAAATAAGTACCTTGAGAATTATATAGGGACCTTTTAAAATATCTATTGAAATATTAGTGTTGAGACAAATCAAATGAGATTCTACACATATTATTGTGTATTGATCCTCCATAATCTTTTCTTTATCTCTAAGCAATTCTGGTGATTATCCAAATATTCGTTTCTTTTCCTGTTTTGGCTGAATCTCTTTCTAGGGTGTTTTCTACATATGAATAAATCAGATTCCTAATTTGGGGAGAGTTATGAAACTTTTGACCTGATAGATTTGACTGAAGCAAAACTTTTTGATTTCTATGATAGTTTTTAGTTTTCAAGTTTTTTATAACAAAAAAATGTAGTATTTCATCATCATGGATGAAAAAATTATAAGAATCTTATAATTCTGATCAAACGGCTGCATATTTCTTGTGAAAATGAACTTCTTTCCCAGTGATATTGAGGGTAAAAAATAGAGAAAGATATGCGGTTTAATCAGCTTATAGGGTGCATAAGACGTGATGTGGTCGTCCTTTATCTTGGGAGATCAAGAACCAGGTAGATGAAACGGAAGTCTTAGTAATTTAGACAAATAACCAACAAATCATCTCGCTATTAGAACATAGCAGCGTTGTTCCCACAATCGGTGAGATAGAAATACCAGAGACAAGAAATACCTCACCCTAATATAAGCGTATTATGATGGCATTCCACAAGAAGACTTCTTGATTTCCCTATATTTTGATAATAAAATATTATAAGAAATGGAAAGTATTGAAAATGAAATGAACATTTCTGTGAAAAGAATACTCTAAATATTAATTTGTTCGAATATAAAAGTATCTTGCTTTATCATCATTTCATTTCGAATGGCTTAGTTGCCTCACTCCCATATTTTTTTCAAATTTGTTATCGTTTTGCATTCACCTGTTGGGAAAAGTAGCTTCTTCGATACGTTTCGTGATCACGAGTTCTACAAAATAGCCTTTGTGCCTTTGTTTCCTGAAATATCCTTAGTAAACGAATGCAATTGTTTGAACAAAAGGTTGAATTAATTCTTTCACTTACGGTTAAACTTGTAGGTACTTTAGAGGAAGAACAAATTCATAATTATTCGGCTGATTTCGCCAATATTGAGGGGTTTTTAAAGGACAATGGTCATTATCCATCAACCCGACTGTAGTGTGTCATTGTGGCATGTGACACCGTATTTCTGAAACCAAATTTCAACCAGATTCAACGAGTGCACTCCGAGCAATTAAAAGTTGTAAATTATAAACAAATTTTATGATTTGTTAGCATACTTAATTCTTCAGTGAGTCTTCTCATGACGTGAACTGAATAACAGAGCGAAGAAAAACTGAACAATTCAAATGTCACCTGATTTTTTTTTCGTGAAAGTCTAATATATTTACTATTCGATTTTTCTGTAAAAGTTTAAAACAACATTAGGTAAAGATATAAACAGCCCAATAAAAGTCCGGTAGAATTTATTGTTCCTTGATTGAAGTGCTCACAATGCACGCGTAGTTAACATGAATTATGGGATGGAAAAGCCATAAATTTAGATGAGCCATCAGGAAAATAATTATTGTCTGTACGAGTTCATGACTTCATCGTAAATGTATACCGGGTGATTCTCGGAAAATCCTAGAGAAACAGTTTTTGTGTGTGGACCATACAAAAGCGTTTTTTCAAGAAATGGTTGCAAAAAAATTTGAATCTTATAGAGAGCATTTGTTAAATGACAAAAAAATTACTAGTATGAAAAACGAAATTGAGAGTTATGAAATTGGGGAAAAGAAATACACATTCGAAGACTTGAAGGTATCGAATGATTCAGGAGAAAAGACTCAATTTTGGATTATAATTATTATTGTTTGTTTTTTTCTCATCTGTTTTTTATATACATTGGTATCGTAGGTTTATTTAACTCCCCCTCATTTCCTAAGCTATTTCTACGAATATTTTCGTCTCAGAAATCTCTTTGAGCACAGCCTTTACTTTAAGTACTTTCTCACAATAAAAATTAGCATATTCTATATACTTCCTTTATAAAGACAGTTAGGTAGAAAGAACTTGAGCAAGATCTACAGATCATTCGATATTGATTCCTCACAATACTATCTACATAATCGCATCAATAATTGATAAGTGTGAGAAGAATACGGCTCTTAATTTAAATAGGCCATTATAAAGATACAAACTTTTTTATATCAGTTCTTCAGGGCGATATAGATTGAATATCAGCGATAGTTGCATTATTATTCCTCCCTGAACTGCGTTTGTGAAAGCATCGAGATTAAAGAATTAGATAAAACGTGAAGACGTTCGAGGTGATTATTATGTAACTCGGGTATATTTATCACCTTTTCTGGTGTAGCGGGAAGAGACTTCAACGTGAGGTTAGGCGAGTAACTAAACAAAAAATTCATAAAAAACCCAAATGAATATTCCGGTTTTTCATTTCCTCTCACCTACTGATTGTCTCTCAATGAACGAGTATTGAATTAGGAATATTAATTATGCTCACATTATTTTATGATGAGCATTTCCAGTATGTTGAAATATAGGGTGTTTCATAATAGTAGGTATGTCACAACTTTAGGGGGTAAATCAACATGTAATTTTAAGAAAAAAAATTTTTATAAACATGGGTCCGTAAAAGCTTCGTTACGGAGCTACAGGGTGTTGAAATTCCAAAAAAAATGGTTTTTTTCTTCATAACTCCTGCAGTTTTTGAGATATTCAGTCAAAATTTGGAATGCGAGCTATTTTCACCAGTCTCCATCTTTGCACGTCCTGAATCTTAACTAGAATCTACAGAGTGTTTTCTTTGTTTTGCTGGAGCCATGTCTACTTTTTCCCACTCAAACTTTTTTGCGGTACGCCACTGATCAGCGTTAAATCAATTTTTGATATCTTCGTTCACTTTAAAAACTTTTGTGACTCTTGTAATTTTTTCGTATTTTTAACCGTTTTCGAGTAAAAAATTATTGAACGATTGTATATTATTCATTAAATAAAAAAATAATAGAAATACTCGATAGATATGCCAAAAATTTGCTTTTAGTTTGATAGCTCGTCATCTGAGACTCAACTCAAGCTTATTATGCGAATGCATATAATCGTTCAACAATTTTTCACTCGAAAACGGTATTGCTAACGCTTACGTCACACTCAACCACCAATTACGATCGTTTCAGTTCCCTGGAATATTTCGGTAATTTTAATAATTTGAAAGGATATAATCGTTATACATTTTTCCTGAAATTCACTGTGAATGCCCATTTTTTCGATGAAATGAAAATGAATGCAGTGTTTTGGCGTTGAACAAAAAAACCTGTTCTTTCAAGTTTTCTAAGATGACCACAATTGAATCACAAACTATTCACAGCAGAAGTAATCTATTGAGGTGATCACCTCACACTCTATTGTCAATACCTCTCAAATGAAGACTAGCCATTCATCTTCAAGTGGGCCATTAGGTAGACTTCCTCATAGAATATTTCGCCTGCACGAGATCGGCCATAAATCGTACAATGCACCTGTGAAGAGGTGTGATTTACCTCCAGAATCCCGGTAGCTCGGATGTTTACATTCGGCAAACATTTTGGATACGGTAATGCTGCAACAACAACGGTATTCGAACGTAGATTCATTGTTAGGTGGTAATCTATAGCCCATCTCTGTAGTGGTGTACTCCAACTGGGCCTGATATTCATTGAAGATCGAGTCTGCATAATGATTAGAGGCCGGATTATACAGGATGTCCCATTACTCGACGTGAAAAGGCAACTAATGCTGGTTGTCAGAAAAATATAAAAAAAATCTAAGTTGCATGATTTTAAAATAATGAGCATTTAAAAAAAACACGCAAAATTCCACACCCTGTGGCAGTCTTTTCGCTCCTGTTGCCACAAATATCAACTTTTTCCAACTTTTTTCTTTGCTGTGTAACCTTGAATAATGCTTGTCTAAACTGTAATCAAAATTTTGATACCAGCTGCTCTAGGTTTCATAAAAATAGGGCTTATTTCTCGGAAAAAAAATTCGAAATAAACAATTGCCTAGTTTCAACTGACTGTATTGAAAAAAAATGTAGTACGTAGGTTTGACATGTTTTTTCAAAAGTTGGCGCATTTAGTGAGGATTCCAAAATGGTATAATACTTGTTTAATTGCAGCTGCCGTAGTTCGAATTTATTTTCGATTGCCTTTGAATACACTTTTTCGTTAACTGCTTCCCAGTAATAGAGTCCAATGGATTCAAGTCCGGTGAACGGGCCGGCCACGAGATTGGACCAGAAAGTCCGATCCATCTTCCGGGAAAAATGTTATCAGAAAAAAAATTTGTAGAGAAAATAATTTTTCCAGAAAAAATTTTTCCTGAGAAATTTCTCTGAAATTTTTTTTTTTCTGGTAACATTTTTTCCCGGAAGATGGATCGGACGTTCTGGTCCAATCTCGTGGCCGGCCCGTTCACCGGACTTGAACCCATTGGACTCTATTACTGGGAAGCAGTTAACGAAAAAGTGTATAAAAGTAATAATTTTTGTAAACGTTTACAATTGAATATTGTTCCAAATGTTCAATTGTTAAATTTTGTCTTGGATCATTCTGAATAATTTTGTACGTGGAAAAGGTTCTCTCGACAACTACGGACTTAACTGGGGAGAACCTTGGTGCTATGTTCTCCCTTATAGTTTCTACAAATCTTCGAAACCTGGATTTCCTTTCAATATCCTTTCAAACTTTTCTTGAATTTTATTTGGTAAGGCAAATGGCAACGTGGAGTTCATTTGGCTTATTTTACTCAATTTTGTAAAAACGGTGAGGCAGGGTTTTTTCTACTGAGGTTTTTCCCTGTGCTCTGGTATCATAC
Organism: Propylea japonica; assembly: GCA_013421045.1. Classification (NCBI taxonomy): domain Eukaryota; kingdom Metazoa; phylum Arthropoda; class Insecta; order Coleoptera; family Coccinellidae; genus Propylea; species Propylea japonica. Next base: position 70,944,838 of record CM024239.1, on the reverse strand, counting down.
GACAGAATAGTATGGTACCCCGTTTTGCACCAACCTCAGCTAGGGACTTTTTTGTTTCATGTATTGTATTTTGTTAGCTCTCAATTCAAAAGAATATATATATATACTCATTAGGATACTTTCGTAGCGCGCGGGTACTAATACTGCGTTCCGGAATGCAATAAAATTGATTCGCAAATCTTATATTTTGTTGTGGAAATATACCTAAGGATTTTTTTTTCAATATTCAGATTGATTTTTCTATGGTTTTGTTAACACTATGGTCACAAAATTTCGTATGCTGCTTCTTGTAAGTATCTTTCATGTGGCGGCAAAATTTCATTTCGATCGGTTATCGTTTTGTTATCGTTTTTACGGAGAGTCTCACGAGACAGAATTGAATTTGACCACAGATTCATCAACAGGGACTCGAACCCTATCGTTTGAGACCATTTTTGGCTCATAATTCGAAACCAACAGACATTTAGGCAAAATGATATAGCACTCGTTTGTGTATAACGAGCGCTCAAAAATGCAAATCTTTAATTGATGGCATATCATGGGTAATAAATAATAGGGCATGCGAATCGTCGCAGATTGATTTTAATTTGTTTGAAAAACAACTATTTCACAATTGAATCTAAGGTAGCTTGTACTTCCAAAGTGTAACAATGTAATTCGCCCACACATAATTATGTATAAGCGCCTCTTCAGAAATCGAGAATTAACATTGAATGGAATCACTCAAACAAATATTGCCGACCCAATTTTCAACAATAACAAACTAGTACCGTAGTACTCTACCCATATGTACACCATCTGAAATGATATACCTTTTGGTACAATAGAAACAAGTATACTTCCTCAGTAAACTACCTGAACCTTTCTCCCATTCTAAAATATTCAAATTTATCGAAGCAGACGACCATTCTAACTATTTCATGGGGCCTTAAAATTATCTATCCCATTCAACTCATTCAAGTTACAGCCTCTTTTAGAATGAATGGGACCGCTTTTCTTCCGATTTCTTCATCTCTCTAGTTGTCCAGCCATGAAATTTCATAGTCATCCTTTTCGTCTTTAAACCGAACGCATAACATATTATAAGATCGTTTTTATTTTTCCTAGAAAGGATGTATAAAAGGACTTAATTGGGATGGAAGGTTTCTTTATGTAATTTGTGTCATAGTGATCTTGAAGTCTGGCGTTGATATCGTCATTATCTCTGACAATGGTTAGTTGATAGTTTTGTGGGATATTTTGTAGATAATGATGAAGGGATATTAGAGAGAGACAATTGTTAAATTATATCTAGATACCCTGTATGAAAAACGTATGAAATCAATCATAGTTGGTCAGGAATTTTATAAGTTGAATCTGAAACATAAAGGGTTTTCCAATGAGAGGTGTTATTTTGATATTCAAAGAAAAATGCCATTTTTCAATATAAATGATTCGGATGTTTATTTCATTATAAAGAAGAAGCTATGCCGTTGATAGTGGACAATAACATCAGGCAAATGACCACCACGACCACGCTTACAGGATCATAATTATCCTTTTTAATGAAATTTTCCATAACCAAATGGCAAAGTGGATGCCCTATGTCCTCGATAGCCTCACGAATTCCATATTTGAGGTCTTGAATCGACGCTGGGCTATTGGCGTAGACCTTCTCTTTCACGTGGCCCCAGAGGAAGAAGTCGCAAGGTGTTACATCACAAGATCTCGGTGACCAATTGTGATCACCTCTTCGAGAGAACACGATCCGGAAACTTTTCCCGCAAAAGATCAATGGTTTCGTTTCTTGTGTGGCACGTAGCGCCGTCTTGTTGAAAGTAAACGTTATCCAGTAATGTAACGAAGTTTGTGGAATGCCTTATTCCAAAGAACGACGAGAAATGGACAAACCTGGGTTTTCTTCAACACTTCACTTGTCCCAACAGCTTGAATTTTTCCACCAATTTCTTTATTGCGGTCCGACAAGGTGCTTCACGACGAACCAAAAATGTTCGAGTTTTACGAACCGTCTCTGCCAAATTTTCAGCATTTTTATGGTAAATTTTAATGAGTGAAAAATGAATTTACCACATTTTTTTAGATCCAACTTTCGCAGTCGTTTTCGTGAGAACCTTGTCTTCCTCAATAAAAAACGAAATCACATCCTACAATTTCAATGATAATATCAATACTGCATTGTACGTGAGTTTTTTACGTTGACAAAGTTCAAATGTAACGGATTTATTACACAACATTCAGGATTTAAAGCATAAGGTCTAGACTCAACAGACTTTTTTCATGAGAAAAGTTTAAATTCACTCCTTCTTTTCCCAATTTCGATTTTCCAGATGTCGAGAGGTATAAAACCTGGACTTTATACCATAGTAACCAATTTGAGATTTTTTATCTTTATTTTACTCCTCACCTGCTTAAACCAAAATTCCATTGTCGGTAATACAGTGGAACCTCTCCATAACGAAAGCGCTAAATCCGCAAATAAAAATTCGTTTTTCAGAAAATATGTTTCTATACTCGGCAATGTCGCGGCCGACTTCACTGATGAATTTAAGTTTATCATTCAAACTTAAGCACTTGCTTTTAGACATTTTCGCACAACTTTTCACACTAGCGTAATGGTTAGATTGAAACCAAACAGCCAGGGGTGTATTTAAAACTGTTTCAGAAGGATCTCTCTGCCCGCCGTAATGATTTGGTTTAAGGTCGGAATTTATCACGTACGTCCTGAAAATTTTCGGAAAAAACCCACCCTTATACCTTCTTACCAATACCCATTGAAAGAGTGATGTTCTTTGAATACTTCGTTATAGAGAGAATTTGTTTCGTTTTAGAGGGTGTTTTTAACATGGAATATGGATTCAAGGTGCAATGTCTTGTACGAAATTCGATATACAGAGAAATTCGTTATACAGACGTTCGTTATAGGGAAGTTCCACTGTAGCTCTTACCTGTCAACCTGTGTACTTTTATAAGATAGTGTCTGCCTCTCAAAGGTTATCGGAATATAAAAAATTCATAATTTTTCAAAGGTAACAACACAATGTTCCATAAACTCCCATAATAATTTCTTCAATAATGATGATGATTTCCCTGCAATGCCATTCGTCTACAGACCACCTCAGGTACTTTCAGCAATCATTGAAAAAGTTAATTCTTGATGGCTGCAGAGGAGAAGCAGAAAACACAATATAATCTAGTCACTGTATGCATAGTATGCGCATTCGCGTCCACAATCTGATCATAATAAAATATACAAGCCTATTGAGGTAATGCACTGTTGTGAGCAGCAATCTTCAGATTATTACTTGAAAAAGATTTTAATCTCACCATTTGCGTTTTGTATAAATTGTTGGTTCTTTTGTGCATGCTCTGCCTGCTAACAAGCTGGAAATTCCTGTGTTGGTACTTGTTAGATCTGATGTAATGGTAGTAATGGTACAAATTATTGTAGTTGTACGAATTTTATTGAATTTCATTGAGGTTGTTGCTATTGAAAGATGAGGATGTGTATGATTTGTTATCGCTAGTTTTATTTTTGTCAAATTGAAGCTTTGCTATAATTTCGAATGTTTTCATCTTTACTCCTTAATTCCTGGTTTAACTTTCTCACGAATGCGTCTAAACATTTACTTTGAATGTTGTACTTGACGACGGAAAAATAATTAAATCGATATTTACATAAGTTTTCGTTCAAGTGAATCGCTAAATCCGCAGCAACAAACCAACTTTTAATTTAGGTTTCGCATTAGGGTACGTTCAGATGATGAGCGCTCAACGCGCGTTTTGCTAACGCGCGTTTACAACTACATGTATCTTGTTTAGGGTACGTTCAGATGATGGGCGTTCAAATACATGTAGTTTTAAACGCGCGTTAGCAAAACGCGCGTTGAGCGCTCATCATCTGAACGTACCCTTAATCACATGACAGAAAAAATTGAAAGAATCATAATTAGCGAGCACATCATAGTCCTAGACATCCTTTCAAACGATCTGGAGGCATAAATGCCAACTCATTCAACAAAAACAGTACCAGGTTCAATACCAATCAACTCCTGAACTTCGCTATATTTTTTGCCTCTGTCTTTGTTCCTTCGAGTTTTATTAATTCATTCAAAGTCCTAGCAAAAACGTTTTTGCACGTCTTGGGTCTATTAAAATTCTCCTCAGTCATGCGATACCGCCTTCTTCAATTAACGGCTGGCAAAAGGTAAAATGAGCGAAGTGTGCGGGTGTACGCTATATGCAGAATAAACCAAGAGTTTAACCTTTGAGCGCAGACTGCTTGGCAGTACTTGCCATGCCGACTGTGATCAGTGCGATCGCTTCCTAGTGCTTGAATGATCCTGACTGACAATGTTTACTCAGATGCTAATAACCTTTCTCCCATCGTCGGCATTCACCAGGAATTCAGTAATGTTTTGTTGCATATCTGCGTATTTCAAGAGGAGATATCTGGTTTTGTTTATTCTTCTGCTGATTCACGTTTTTGGTTTCATCAGGAAGTGTCTTGAAAAAAATTACCTTTTTTGGTCCATCATGCCTTCTTTGTTAAATTGAATCAAGAATGGAATTCTTGATGATATATCAGTTGTACATGAACATAATGGTATTCCAAGAACCACTATTCGTCGAAAACCAACAAATACAGGAAAGTATCTTCATTTTGAATCTAATCACCATTTTAATACCAAATTAGGAGTAGCCGTCAGAAGTCTATATAATTATGCATCAAAAATATGCTCTTTTCAGGAAGATAAAATTGAAGAAATGAATTATATATCTGAAATTCTTGAGCCAAATGGCTATTCCAAGAAAATGTTTGAACTAGAACAAAGCAATGGGACACATAAAAGGTTTTCCAATAAGAGGATAAAATGGAACTATACAAGCTTCAAGAACGCATTGAAATCATTAAAATTCACTATAAAAATGGTGAAATTTTGGCAGAGACGGTTCGTAAAACTCGAACATTTTTGGGTCGTCGTGAAGCACCTTGTCGGACCGCAATAAAGAAATTGGTGGAAAAATTCGAGTTATTGGGACAAGTTAGTGATGTGAAGAATAAAACCCGTGCACGTCGCTCAAGAACAGCCGAGAATATTGCTGCTGTAGCCGAAAGTGTTGAAGAAAACCCAGGTTTGTCGTCGTTCTTTGGAATTAGGCATTCCACAAACGTCATTAGACCGTATTTTGCATAAATATTTGGGTCTTAAGGCTTATAAAGTTCAGTTGACACAAGAACTCAAGCCGGCCGATCATCAACAACGTCATGCCTCTGCTGATTGGATCGTTGAAATGCATGAAAATGATCCGTTCTCTCGAAAATTCACCTTTTTTTGCAACATATCTTTGTTAAACTCATTTTAAGTTGTCTGTTTTTCTTTTTTCATCATTGAAACCTACAATTTCACCTATAGTCCGTTCACGAAAGGTTGAGCCGTCGGTTGGCCATGGAAATTTGACATATTCCACTGTGTATATTAAAATTTTAGGTTATGTTCTTTATTTTCTTATCAGATTGATACGCAATGTTGTCAATATTGCATAGAGTTCTCTGATAACTCGCAAGTTTGTCGGACGAGACCGGGCACATTCGGCAATGTTGACTTTATTTTACTTCATGACAGTAAATACTGCCAACTTCGAATAAATAAAGAAACGCCTACTATGTGCTCAACCTTTCGTGAACGGACTATAGAACACCTAAACAACTCTCTTTCTCCCAATGCAAATTTTTGTATACATAAACAATAACATTTTGACAATGCTGTAAGTCTTCAACGACTCAGTTGCGCCCACTGATGAAGAATCCGAGGTCAAAAATGTTCGTTAACGGGCTAAATTGGTTCATTAGTGTGAAATTTTTTCTCATTTTCTCAATATCTCATATCCACTCATCCGATCATTTCGAAATTTGGCATTTAGGAAGAGACAAGTAGTGTGAAGTCAAGCATAATTTTGAGAGACCTTAATATGTTCTAAAATTTTCCTGTCAAAGACATTCTTTGCGCAGGCTTGCAACGGCTAGGCATTCTGTAACTTAGTGAACATGAGTTTCTTTTTCCTCCTCACATAATCTACAGTTTCTGTTAAGCCAATTCTCAGCATGTGATTGCTAAGGCGATAATGTCCTGTTAAAATGCCAGTGAGAAGGCTTAACTTATTCTTGCTTTTATCCAAGAGATCCAGATATTTTCTGGGACTTGCATTTATCGAAGTTCTGATGGAACTTTCTAAAATTATCCATTCCTAGAAGATTTCTCCAGAGTGCTTCTCTTTCAGTGTCTTCCTTCTCTAAAAACTCTATCTTATAAGTGCCTTTTCTTAAACCACAGAAGGGTTCTGGTTCAGTAAGTAGCGTTTGAATTCTCTTTCTGGTTAGCGTGTTAGCCTTTTCATTTTGTTTGATTTCTTGCCTACATCATTGAGTTTTCTTTGACACTCCCATATTTGCTTTGATTCGATGACATAGCAGTTCAGTACTTTAATAGCAGCTTGACCATCAGAATGGATTACTATGTCATACTTTTGATAGTGTCTTCTTAGGTTTTTATATATGCATCTTAGCAGCCTAACGATAGTGTACAAATTGTTTTTAGCCCGTATACTCCAGCGCCCAGATCCTATTTTGTTTTTAGAACCAACTGTATTCCATTTGACGGTATTAAATTGAAGTTTTGGATAGTGTATCCCTTTTCCCATAGTCGAGTTGAAAATCTTCTCGATATCCATTTCTTCGATCACTAAGCAACTTGAGATTCCCAGGAATAGTTCCTAGCCAACTTGAAGCAGTATTGCCAACATAAGGCAGCCAGTTTGCCTCTTCTTTTAATACACAGATATCGATCAATTATCAAACCCATGAATCAAAGTCACAACCTTACCAAGTCAACCATGACAAACACCTCTGATTATCCATACATTACCCAGATGGTACGATTACTCACCCATTTTTCTTACATTGACATATCTTTCACGTATCTGTTCGATTTCGTTATTAATCTACCTCGTTTGATCATATTGTCATTTAACATCTATAGGTATGAAAGATAATAGCATTGCACTCAACAATCGTTGAGCGATTGATTGTAGATAACTGCATTATGCAGAATTTCGAATTGCAATTATTATGCTGTTGAATAATTTTGATCTCTGTTGGTTTAATTGTTCTTTTTGTCTGCTACTCATTATGGTTCTAATCACAGCCATAAATGGCTTGGTCATGAATGTAATGGAGTCGATTAATCGTATTTTGTTTTATTATGTCGAATAGTTGTCTATTTAATTATGATTTATTAACGACATGAGTCGTTTGAGTTGATTAAGTTATATTAAGGATTAGTAGTTTGAACTCAATCAAATTAATGAAGTTTGAGATATCAAGTCAGGATAAGGTTATGCCACTTTCTTAGTTATTTTCGAATTTTCACCTTCAACTTGGACTGCTTTGAAGGAAAGTATAAGCTGCCAGAAATGTTGAGTTTTTACAAGTTCTAGCAATCATTATTCCTGTGATATCTTGTGACCATGTCAACATCTGACTGGCAACTATAAATGAAGACTTTTCTTTTTCCGAATTTTATTACCATATTTGAATGCTTTATCCTCCAGTTTCAAAGCCCCAAAGAACTCCTGTATCTGAGAGGGCTTCAAGAAGGCTAGCATGTTTCTCTCAGAATTCTCCTGTCCAATATATTCTTTGAGCAGGCTCGGAATGGCGAGGCATTTTCTATCTAAGTGAACAAGGGTTTCCTACTTTTCCACAGAATCTAAACTCGTCAGTTTCTGGTGAGCCGATTCTCATCATACACTTTCCAAGGCGACAATGTCCTTCTAGAAAGCCAATGAAAAGCTGTAACTCATTCTTACTGAGATCCTAATACTTTTGGATCTTGCAGTTTTAAATTTTCTAAGGATTTTTTGGACGGATCCATTCCCGGAAGATTTCTCTAGAGTGCTTCTTTTTCAGTTTTTTCCTTGTACAAAAACTCTTCTACATGCATTTTTCTCTACCATAGAAAAATTCTGAGCCAGCAAGTGGTGTTTCTGGCAAGTGTGTTAGCTTCTTCATTTCCTCTGATTCCAGAGTGACCAGGAATCTATACTAAAAGCCCCTTGTTTTCTCTCCTATTTCGTTGAGTTTCGGTACGATCAAAAAGTTATTCTACGGCCACAATGAGCAAAAATGAATCCCCACCATTAATTCATTAATCCTTCTGAAAATTCCTGTCGTCCCACAGCGAGATTAAATTTTCAATTAACTCGAGGATTATTAGAAAGTACACTCGACAACTTCTCGAAGCCGGTAGATAATCCTTAATTATAAATACTCGGTAAATAATCGACGACAGGGTATCCAATATAATAAATGCCGTTGCCTGCATCACGTGTGCCAGTGTGTGTACGATGTTTTGTTGTGACTTAACACGGACGAAAGCTGGTTAATGGAATACCTGCATAGGATGATTTAACAGTCGGCTATCTTGAGGTGAATCTCCTTCTCGAAATGTAATCATTCAGAAATGCCGATTAGCTTTCGGTTTGTTACGTTATAAAGAATACTTCGCATATGGGGAGGGCAGTAGTTGTCAGGTTTATTTTATTGATCTACAGTGGAACCTCCCTATAACGAAAGCGGTAAATCCGCGAAAAAAATTCGTTATAAAGAAATTTCGTTATACAGAAAATTTGTTTCTATATTCGGCAATGTCGCGGTCGACTTCACTGATAAATTTAAGTTTATCATTTAATCTTAAGCACTTCCTTTTCGACATTTTCGCACAACTTTCACACTAGCGTAATGGTTAGATTAAAACCAAAGAGCTGAAACTGTTTCAGAAGGATCTCTCTGCCCGGCGTAATGATTCAGTTATGGTATGGTCGGGATTTATTACGGACGTCCGGAAAAATTTCGGAAAAAACCCACCCTTATACCTTCTTACCAATACCCATTCAAAGAGTGATGTTCTTTGAATATTTCGTTATAGAGAGAATATACTTCGTTTTAGAGGGTGTTTTTAACATGGAATTTGGATTCAAGGTGCAATGTGTTGTACGAAATTCGTTATATAGAGAAATTCGTTATACAGAAGTTCGTTATAGGGAAGTTCCACTATATTTACAGGTTGTGCGGTGAAATCTATCTTCTTTCGGTTCACACGGTTCTATCGCGGAAAAATATCGAAGTCTTATTTTCGATTTTTCATCATAAAGTATACAACAGTTAAAGTTCATGTTGAGACAGTTCTAAAGATGATATCTGGCCAAATGCTGTTCATTATTGTCAATACACTGCGTTTATCGATTTCGGAAATGTCGGATATCTAAAATCACACAAGTTCCTCAACCTTACCCTGTACAGAGAGCGTTGATAAAATCGGCTAGGTACACAAAAATTGAAGCCTCCAGTTTGTTCATAAGAAAAATATTGGGGTTCTTTTGTTTGGAAATTCGGTCAAAAAGAGTCAATGTTATTAATGGATTGAAAAACTCATTCATATATTATTTCCGTAAAATTATTTCTTTCACTATCACAATTAAAAAAGTGAATAATATCTAAATCAGCTTTTATTCGTATTGAATATAACGAAAATAAAAGTCTTCAAAAAAATCTTCCCTATAGGAAAGCACACCCAAATATCTCACAAAATAAAATGCTCCCTTTTCACTTTCGACTGCAAACATTCCAATATTTCATTTCATATCCTATAATTAAAAAAAGCGCTGGTTTCTTCTTTCCTCCGAGGCCAACAGAAGGGGCAACGTAGGGCTTTCTGTGTGGTCTGTGGTTTTCTTGATCCGTCTCCATAGAAGAAAAAAAGATGAAACGGGTAGGTAAAGTATACGAAACTTGATAACCAATATACGCAGTATCATCGTGACTTGGCAGCTAATTCCTCGCCAAGGATTACACCGAGATACCGGCTTAAACGAACGACCATCTGAAATTTTATACTGTAATTTGTAACTTCTATCAATTTTACGCTTTTTACGCTTTGTGTTTGATGGTAAATTAGTTATTATTCAGGATTTTGAACATTGAATATCGGGAAGTCAATTGTAATAAATCTAATGACATAAATGTATCAAGTCAGTTGACGAACTTATAGAAATATCTGTATTCTTTGTGGTTTTCTCTTCTATGGGCGTACGCATTAGACTGATAGGGATGACACCAATGAACGCGCTGCAAAAATCTCAAAAATGTATTTTATCCACGACTATTTCATAATGTACTCATTATATGTCTGTCTGCTCGGCCATATCTAGCCATCAGTTACAAGAGATTAATGAGTCATTATTTACTGCTGTCAGATGCATCTTTGATCTAGCAATAATATTATATAGTTAAAACTAATATTTCTTCAGTGTTTTAAAGTTCCCTAACTAACAAATATGCATGGAAATACCTTTTCACGAGGGCCGAATCTACTTCACACATAGTCAACTTTATTACAAAATAATCAAGAAATAACTAATATTATGTCAGTTTACTTTTTGCACACTGGTAATACAAGGGCCCCAAGTGTTAAAATCTTCAAGAAATATATTCAGTAGTCGTGGATAAAGTATAGTATTCTACTAGCGAATAATGGCTATTATTCACTCGGTGATTTGGGTCACTTGCCTACGGCTCGTAGCCTAAACTTCACCTTTGTGAATAATAGCTATCATTATACGCTCGTTGCATAAAATACTGCTGCGAATACCAGGGAGAACCAGAGTAATCATAATTATATAATTCGTTGTTCCGGTTTTTACGATATTCTGGAGTATTTAAAAGGTACACCTCCTTCAATTGGGCCGAGTTTTGTCATTTTTTTGCGGATGAGAAGGCCACACCTTTTGAAGGAGAGGATCCTGTTTGTCTACCTGAATTGAATGAACGACTGCAGAAATTATGCGAATTGAATCATGCTTCCGGGTTTCCGCAGTTTGAAACCGACATGCCGATAGATATCTTTCGACATTTTGACTGTCTGATTGGACAACAATGAACGTAAAAGGAGTTGAAACGCTTCTTGAATCGATAACCATCTAGTGATTGGTTGAATGAGACGGCATGTATGCAAATTGTCACCGACGAAAATAAAACTTGATTTGCATAATAGTAAGGGGAGTTGCTCGCCATATCATAATGTCACCCTTTGTTTAATATGATTATTTGAATATCTCGGGAACTATAGTTAAGATAAACTACTCTACTACTAGAGAGTAGTTTGTCTATGACTACAGTGGTGTGTGTATTGGCATTGACTTTCATATTTCCCAAGAAAAAAGTAAAGAAGCAAAATTTTTCAATTTACAGTACATGTGGATAAAACACCATACTGTTCCTCTAGAAAAAGGGATTTCCAATAAGAGGTTTTATTTTGATATTCAAATAAAAATGTCGTTTTTCAATATAAATGATGGGATGCTTATTTCATTATAAAGAAGAAGCTATGCCGTTAATAGTGGAAAATAACATCAGGCAAATGACCACCACGACCACGCTTACAGGACCATATCCTTTTAATGAAATTTTCCATAAGCAAATCGCAAAGTGGCTGCCTTATGTCCTCGATAGCCTCACGAGTTCCATCTTTGAGGTCTTGAATCGGTATGGACCGGTACGGAAACTTTTCCCGCAAAAGATCAAAGGTTTCGTTGCTAAGGCTTGAGTTATTATGTTAACTGAACTTTATTAGCCTTAAGACCCAAATCTTTATGCAAAATACGGTGTAATCATGGAGGTAAAGGAAGGGGAGAGAGCATATCCTATATTTCCTTTGTTCCAAAAGTGTCACATAGTTCGGCCATATTGGTATGGGCAACTTTGTGGCGGGAATTTTTTGGATTCATTAAAGCACCCATTCACTGAATAAGAAACCACTTTTAACTAACACATAATATCTTTCTGCTACAAACTGTAGAGAAAATGAACAAGAAATGAGGCACAAATAATAAAATTCAACGTTTAAAAATTTCGAAGTCGGCCATATTGGTGTGTCCCTCCTTTGTTTTGTGTTGTTTTGTTTACGTGACACTTGTCAAACGTAAAGCTCCCTCCACTTCCTTTACCTCCATGGGTGTAATGAAGTTTGTGGAATGCCTAATCCAAAGAACGACGAGGAATAGACAAACCTGGGTTTCCTCCAACACTTTCGGCTACAGCAGCAATATTCTCAATTATTGAGCGGCGTGCACGATTTTTATTCTTCACATCATTAACTTGTCCCAACAACTCTAATTTTTCCACCAATTTCTTTATTGCGGTCCGACAAGGTGCTCCACGACGACCAAAAAATGTTCGTGTTTTACGAACCGTCTCTGCCAAATTTTCACCATTTTAATAGTGAATTTTTATAATTTCAATGCGTTTTTGAAGCGTGTATCGTTCCATTTTTATTAATGGCATAGTTTCTACTTGTCAAATGTCAAAAAATGACAGCTTCAAACGTGACATCTACCGAAATAGCGGGCTATTCAATATAAGACCTCTTATTGGAAAACTCTTTACAAACGACCCAGCGCAATGACAAAGCAGTAACTTAATTAACGTGCAGCCCCCTTACAGCCCATATTTAAGTCTCACAGAGAATTCCTCGCGTCTGTCCGTCATTACGGCCGTAAAAAGAGACGTTACTACAACTGCACTATAGCGGGTTGTATAATATTCTTTTGTAAGCGTTGACGCAACATTGGCAGGAATAAAATTCCGATTATTTTACGGCATGCAGATGGTAAGGCAGCGCCCTGTAATTTACCATGAGGTATTGTGCAGTCCTCGACATCATTATGAACCTCAATTGGCTTTAAAAAACGACGAAAATGCAATAAAAACATAAATAATATAATGATCCAATCATGCGTACCGAGTAATGAGGGAAAAGGCATAGCACAATGAAAATACTGCGCCTACGACTGTTTTGTTCATAATGATCGTTGTTTTATATCAGATTTGGGAGTTTCGTTTAACATAATTCAGCTATACAGTCAAAATTAAGATATTTCGACAAACATGGCAACTTCAGACATTTTCAAGTTACTGAAGAATTTCAGTATTTTTCATCTCATTCGAAAACTATCCGAAATAAATAATTAGTGTAAAATGGGACTGCCATTCATTTTTCATCTAGTATCGAATACTGTAAATTAAATATGGGGTTGCCATTTGAAAATCTCGAAATATTTCAATTTGAAGTTCCACATTTTAGGAGCAAAATCTTCGAAGAACCTTACGATGCGATGTATCAAAATACTGAATATACCACATGAATGCATGGATTCTCTACTATGAGACTGCTGAGTTTGGTTCCGTTCGCATAGAAAATAATAGAGATATTGCCTTTCCGAACAGGCAATGCAGATGTCAAAAATTTCAAGAATTTGTGCATAACTTGGCAACAGTGCATGGCAGATAATTTTTTTAGGAGGTTATACTGCGAATTTGGTATTGAATCGATACATAAATAAAAACATAGGTATGTAGTTGCATTTGAAATAAGAATTAAAGTAGATATGCATCCTTTCAAAACACTCAGTATATTCCCGTTTTCAATCTCATGAAGTAGAAATTGGACACCATAAAAATCAAACAGTCGTACAAGATGTGAACACAATCGCTTAAAGAGATATCATTAAACTTAAGAACTTCCTATGCTGTTAGGATTTTTTGAACGCTGCATATCGTGACAATAATCTTGCATAAGTAGAAAATATGACGGTAATTATCGTAAACTTGAACTTGACTAGAATGCAATATACATTTCATGCAGCACGTTGTGTACATAATACACTTTTTATCAATGAATGCCCATGTAATGTAATGATAGTAGGAGTTGGTATACGTCTTGAATGCTCCACATTCAACAGCGGTCCTCAAACTAAAGGGTTTTCCAACAAGAGGTGTTAATTAAAATAGCCCGCTATTTCGGTAGATGTCACGTTAGAAGCTGTCGTTTTTTGACATTCGACAAGTAGAAACTACGCCATTAATAAAAATGGAACGATACGCGCTTCAAGAACGCATTGAAATTACTAAAATTTACTATAAAAATGGTGAAATTTCTCAGAGACGGTTCGTAAAACTCGAACATTTTTGGGCCGTCGTGAAGCATCTTGTCGGACCGCAATAAACAAATTGGTGGAAAAATTCGAGCAGTTGGGACAAGTTAGTGATGTGATGAATAAAACCCGTTCACGTGGCTCAAGAACAGCCGAGAATATTGCTGCTGTAGCGGAAAGTGTTGAAGAAAACCCAGGTTTGTCCATTTCTCGTCGTTCTTTGGAATTAGGCATTCCACAAACGTCATTACACCGTATTTTGCATAAAGATTTGGGTCTTACGGCTTATGAAGTTCAGTTAACACAAGAACTCAAGCCGGCCGATCATAAAAAACGTCGTGTCCTTTGCTGATTGGGTCGTTGAAATGCATGAAAACCCTTACTTATGAAATCTAAAACCTTCATTGAATGGAATCGAGAAGTGAAGATTGTCGCATTCTGTTTGAATACATTTTGAGTACCACAGTAGAGAATTTAATGAGCTGAAAAAAGATTTTTATATCAAAATGCCCATGCAGCTGCATCTATTCCAAATGGTTGTTGTATACAGATACTTCCGACTGGAGTAGAATAGAAACTAATAACTTCCTGTCTTAGTCTAGAGAACTTTGCCACACAGGGAGATACTCCTTTTTGAGAGCATCACAATGCTGGATATTATTTTTCTTAATTTTATAGACATTTCATCTTTATAATCTGTGATATCATGAGTGAATTTTTTCAAGAAATTCGAAATCAAATTCTGATAAAACTCCAATAATTTCGACTTGTATTTTCACTTATTTGTACCAGTTCTAAAGTACGAGTATAAACGTTTACAAACTTACTTGAACAAATTGACTAGAGATTTATATTTGTAGAACAGGACGAACGCTAATCAGAACATAAAATAAGTTTCTATAAAGAGAAAAATATTCGAATCGTGCAAAACACCTTGAAAAACAATCACATCTTTCACAAGATCTCAATGCCGGATATTATTTCTTTAAATTTGCAAGACGAGCGTCACGAGCGATATTACAAGTGAATCTTTCTTCAAAAATTCGTTATTCAATTATATTGAAATAATAATAATCGAACACGAGAGAAGGATAGACGATATAAATAGTGAATCTTAGAGAAGTTTGAATAATTGAAAATAATTCTTCGTTAAAAAAATGAACTTCTTCAATGTACGGCAAGTAATCGTAGATGAAAATGGTAGATAATATCCAATCGGCCATGATGCCACTCTTTTTTATGTACCTTTTTCAACACGACATAATATATAACATTTCAACAAGATGAATCCTCGAACAAGTCATGTGAACTCATAACCAAAACCATCAGTTGCATTCAACATTTCAATGAATTTTGACTGCAGACCCGTCACAGAGGAGTCAAGGACCCCAACAACCTCATTTTACGTTGGTACTACGAACGACAGAAGGTTGGTAGACGCGAGCAGGTTGAGCGAAATTTATTGTTATCCTCCGATTCAACTGTCATGCGAAAAAAGTAAGGGCGAACTATCATCAAGCGGCGATTAAAGTCAAAAAGATAACCTCGGGTCAGTCCCGAGCTGAAAAATCGGAAGGATACAAGCGAGTGGTGCCATTCGAAAGAGCAGTACCAAAAATGTTAAGATCTTTAACTGCATAACTTGATCATCGAGAAGAACTTTACCTTGATGAACAAGGGAGAATGGGAAAATGAGTACACTATCCAAAACTTTGAAGTTAATACCATAAAATGGTAAACTCTTAAGTCTGGGTTGCTGGTCACTCAGCGATCAAAGTGGCTAATAAACTAGCTATATAAGGATCACAAAAAACCCTCTTACTGTTCCAGAACCCTTCTGTGGTATAGGCAAATGCATCAATAAGGAAGAATTCTTTGGAGAAGAAAGAAACTGAAAGAAAAGCACTCTGGAGGAATCTTCCGGGATTGTGTTTGGATCTCAGTAAGACTAAGTTAGGCTTCCTCAATGGCTTTCTAACGGGAAACTGTCGCCTAAGGAAGAAATGATAAGAATTGGCTCAACGGAAACTGATGAGTATAGATTCTTTCATGAAGAGGAAGAAACTCCTGTTCACTTAAGGAATATCTTGCCATTGCGTGCCTTGGCAAAGATTTGTTTGTATAGGAGAATTATAGGTCAAATACTAGAATCCATTGAAGCTCTTGAACCATGGGCAAGCTGTGGCGCAGCTACAAAAACAGCTCTGATGCGAGGTACAATAGACTCTGAAGAAGCAGTGGCATTAACAATGTACAATCTTTAGGTAGTACCCGTCATGGAACCAAAACAGCAACGAAGGTTTATCAAACCTAAAAAACTGGATGGCGAGAGAAATTATTGAAGATTATGAAAAATGAAGTAGTTTCTGCAGATGACAATTCGAATATACTTTCAAATTCAGTTCATTTTATCCAGAGTGCAACTGGTTGGTACCTAGTTTATTTACTGTGATCGATCTGAAATGTTGAAGACCGCTGAAACGCGTTCCTTCCAGTCATACCACCCGTGTTCCTTGATCGCAATCGGTTCAAAGCTCGAATTTTGCGCCGCTAGCCCCCAACTCTACTTTTTATTTCGTATTGTTTTAAACGAGCATTAAAGCTTCGAAAAAAAGCGTTCCTTGAAACCATCAAGTGGGCCTTGACGGTGGAACTTAAACAGCCGCGAAACGTTTTATGCACTACGACTAATCGTTAATTGGAAGAAAAGGGCCATGCCGAATTTCGTACGGGTTTATGGCGATGTTATGGACATGCAAAATGGCACATGCGTCACGTAGGGTTGCAGAGGGATACAAAACATTGTGCGTTAAAATTTAACGATATATTTTGATGCACTTGGTTATTCTAGATATGCACCTAGCTGGTTTTTGAAAACAAAATTTTAATATATACGAAGCTGATTATTATAGTGCGGATTCAATTAAACGAAAACATATGCAGTATATATATTTTTTTGAGTTGAGAGCTAACAATATACAATACATGAAACAAAAAAGTCCCTAGCTGATGGTGCGAAACGGGGTACCATACTATTCTGGTGTATGCTACCGCCTACCAGAGCACAGGGAAAAACCTCAGTAGAAAAAACCCTGTCTCGTCGTTTTTACAAAACTTAAGACTATTCGAATAAATACCTTCAATATTCAGATACAAAATACTTAATTCATGCTCTTGGGCCAGGAGGGTGTTTTAAACCAGGTCTGTCATTCCAAGTATTGATTTTTCGAATCTCCTGTTCTTTTAAGACCGCTACAAGACCCTATTGAAGGGTAATCATCTGCCATAGATTTAAATAGTGGTATTTCATCCTTAATATCGAATTCAATTTCGGAATAATGATAAAAAAAGTGTGTCAAACTTATGTCAAAAAAATATGTAGTTATCGTAAGTAATTGCCCAATTGTATCAAAATTACCGATAACTTTGCATGAGAGCGTGCGTTGTCAATAAACTGGATGAGTTTTCATTTCTTTCTGCAAAAATGAAAATGACTGAATGCAGTTTTTCAATGACAACACGCTGGAATCCTAAATTTTCCGTGATACCAAGGAAGGAGTTATCCTTAAACTTAAACTCAAATGTTTAACTTGATGATGGACAAAAAACTGAATCGTTATTTTCATAAGTTTTTGTTTGTTTGAGTTTCTAATTCCTTCCCATATTTGAAGAGCTACTTCATCTGTGGGATCATTCTTCGATATTCCATCTCAATCATTTAAATCCGACAATCCATTTTGAATCGTCTCAATAACGTGGCGAATCCAATAAAAAAACACCCCAAGACATCATACCGAGTGTTCATCTCAATCAGTAAGATCCCACAATTCAATTTAAATCGTCTCAATTCCGTTGCCGATCCAATAATTCGTTTCGGACTAAATCAATTCGATCGCACGCAACTTTCGGCAACGCGTTTTCAACAGACGTCGCAACAGGGGCATCGAGGGGGTTCAATATAAATGACCACCTGTAATAAAGAGTATAATTTATGGTTCCGAGGTCCTGGACGATCGTAAATCAAAAGCGGCCTGTCTCACTACATGAAGTTGTATAAGACAGTTCGCAAGGTCGATGGTCTCTCATTGCCATTAAATGCACATTGTACTCTATGTTCGCGTACTCTTTGAGGACGTTGCTAATATGCAGTTTTGCGTAAAGGCGATGTGACGATTAGTGGTGTGAAATTGGAGAATGAGGAGTGGTATGGCAAAACTTCCATTGTTGTTAGACTGGTATTTGAATGCAAATATGTGTAAAGACTTGTATTCTGATGAAGTTATTCAAGAGAAACATTGCTAACTGGTCGAAATCACAACCAAAAGGCTTGAAACACCTTGTGTGGCTACTTACCAACTTACCTTGATTGAACAATTCTACACTTACTCAGGCCAAAAGATTCGTGATCATTTCACCTAAGTACCTATAAAAGAAAGCTGTCACGAGCTTTGTACCATATGAGAAAATCTGCAGACGAGGTTTGCAGATGTGTGGATCAGAAGCAGAAACAGCTGAACACATGGTATACAAGTGTGCAGAGCTGCTTGACTCAAGAACAATTCATATAGGGAAAGCGGTCCAGAACACCCAAGCGGTAACGACCAAGACTCCTAGTTTAGTTTAGTTAGTTTAGTTTAAAGAGGGGTTACAGTTCACTGCGACCTTAAGGTCTATTGTGCCCCCTTACAGAGCTGTTCTGGCCAAACCCTTCACAGCTCGCATTTCAGTTCCAGAGATCTAATGAAATCTAATAACTGTGAAGGCTTCAACGAGGCAAGTTCTTCACTCTTACAAGTTTCTCGCCCAAGGCATTCCCTCCTTAGGCTCGCAATGCCAAGGCATTCCGTGACTAGGTGAATGGGGGTTTCTTCCTCCTCCCCACAGAACCTACACTCGTCAAGGTCCGATAATCCCATCCTCAACAGGTGCTTCCTGAGGCGAAAATGTAATGTAAGAAAGCCAGTGTGTAGGTGTAATTGCTTCTCACCAAGATCCAGATATCTTTTGGATACCGCTGTGTCAAAGTTCCTAAGGAACTCAGTGAAATGATCCATCCCTGGGAGATTCCGCCAGAGTTTTTCCATCTCGGCTTTCTCCTTCTCCAGAAACTCCTTCTTATAGGTACATTCACATATACCACAAATGGGTTCTGGGCCAATGAGTGACATTCGTGCGCCCTCTTTGGCAAGTGTATTGGCCTCTTCGTTTCCTTTGATTCCCGAATGGCCGGGAACCCAGATTAAAAAGACCTTATTTTTCTTGCCTACCTCATTGAGTTTGTTCCGGCACTCATAGATCATTTTAGAGTCGATGACGTAGGAGCTCAATGCTTTAATAGCAGCTTGACTATCTGAGTGTATGGCACCAAGACTCCTAAAGAGGTTATCGGTTTTATCAACGTCATTGAGGACCTCCTTGGGTTTTCATGAATGAGTAGAGTGACATAGCACTAACACCAACCGACATAAAATCGAACACTCTAAAGAAAATAACCTACTTTGTTAAGGAGGTTACATTCTTTGGAGAATGATATATACAGCTTGTTAAAGCACAAAATCTCATTGGTCACAGTGCAAAAAAAATCATTGTGCCAATCTACAACAATCAAATCTAAAAAAAACAAGTTATCTTCTTCGAAAGGAAAAGAACGGGAAGAAGTCCCTTTGAGTCGAAATTCTCGATCTGCTGTGTTGAAATTCTGAATGAGCTTATCTCTCAAAGAAAGCAAAAATAGCACATAACTATAACTAATATGCATATGCCCTTTATTACGTAACATTCTGGTAAAAGTAAAAGTGTTAAAATCAAAGGAACTGTGCCACGTTTGTTTACAAGAATCCTAAGAATATAATCGAAGATATTTCCGACATCGTAAACTGTGTGAGGTTTTCCCAGAGCATCGATGTTAACAAATAGAAATATATCTAGTTGGCGAAGGGTATATTTAGTCTTACAAATAAACTACTTATTTCCGATACAATACGAATTTAGTTCCTGGTTCACACCTGTCTCCTGTCTCTATGGACTATTACTATGCCTGATGTACAGGATACATACAACTGTAGAATTTTGATATTCCAGTTTTCGACTTCTTCCATATTTAATTTTTTGAATAATTACGTTATTCCTTTCACGAAAGTTTGAGCCGTCGGCTGGCCATGACAATTTGGCATATTCCACTGTGTATATTAAAATTTTAGGTTGTGTTGTTTATTTTTTTCGTCAGATTGATACGCAATGTTGTCAATATTGCAGAGAGTTCTCTGATAACTCGCAAGCTCGTCGGACGAGGCCGGGTACATTCGGCAACGTTGACTTTATTTTACGTTATGACAGTAAATACTTCAGATAAATAAACAAACGCCTACTATGCGCTAAAATTTTCGTGAACGAACTATAGAATATAATGCCGATCGTGCTGAGATTTTGCATTCATTTATTTAGTATCAATGTCGACTCCTATACAAAATCTTGAGTAAAGGATTTATTGCTCCAATCCAATAATGGACGAACGCTCAAAAGCAAATCCCACGGCTTTTCTTAAAATTTTCATCACTTTCTATGAATATTATACAGGGTTCAGATAAAACATGACGCCACTGGAAATCCATTTTAGTGAAATAAGTTTCAAACTACTCGATATAATTTGATGAAAATTTGATATGATTAAAAGTATTAAGGACCTCTTAAATCACCGCACTCAAATTTTAATTAGCTTGTTCAGCTCACCAGGGGCGGACTGGGTTGTACATTTTAATGCTTACATTTTTAACACCCTGTATGATAAGGTGCTAAAAAACAAATTTGGATACCTTGAACATTAAGCTGAAGAAACGGTACTCTTGTTCAGTGTCGATAAAATGAACCGTTTTCGAAAAAAAATAATGAAAAAAGTGAGTACTTATGTAATTGAAATTTATTCCACTAAAATGATTTTCCAGTGGCGTCATTTAGGAGGTCGTATTTTCGTAGGGAGGGCCGCTAGGAAAAAAACTCATGAGAACTTGTCATCTTATTTTTTTATGTTCTATCTGAATCCGAGAGATTTCCCATATTTTCCGTACCGTATATAGGTCCGACTCAGGTTTATTCACCTTAATTTGTAACAGTTTTTCTTTTTATTTCAACGAATTCTTTCTTCCCCGAATTAATTGAGGGTTCTGAATTTCTCATGATACGATTTGTGGACGGTTTTCGTAGCAAATTACAGGCTGCAAGACATCACGCTGTCCTGACCGGGCTACGATAGATTTTGATGGGAAGCGGTGGATTACATAAATTGCCATTTTTTCGACAGCCTGGAAACCAGACGAACCTCGTAGTTTATTTTTATATTATTCGCTCTGTATACATTAAGTTAATGTAGGAATGATTTTTCGACCAGATGCCCTCAAGTGAGAATTGTTAGTATCAGATATGTTATGACTTTTATTGAGTATATAAAGTTTGAGGAATTCAGATTTTGTGTTAAAAAGAAAGTACGATGAACTCATTGAAAGTGAGTTTTATTTAACTTTTTTCGTGATTGAGTTCGTTAACCAGCAAAACCGTAAAGGGTGTTCCATAAAATATGGCCGTTCAAAATTTTTGTTCCTCGGAATGAAATTTACTCATAAGATGCCTCATAAGAAATTTTGTGGTTATAGTGTTAACAGAACCATAGAAAATTCAAGCTAAATATTGAAAAGAGAAATCTTTATATTTATAAAACGAAATGTTCGATTCGATTGAAATTTATTTCGAGGGTTAAGAGAATTAGTCCATGGGCCAGCGCCTGTTTTTCATAACGATTACTAAAAATCTGAATATTTGTGAGTAGCTTTATTTTGACGAGACGCCCATTTTTTCTTCAAAAATTCTCGATAATGAGTGTTAAATGGGTGAATGTTCAAATTTTATTACTAACAAATACTTTATAAATCAAATCTTGAAACAACATTTAGGTATATGAAAAATAAATTTTATTACAAACTGAAAACAAGAATTGTCCTACAAAAATGATGATTCTATCAAAGTGTCCCCCACTCCCAACATATATCAACAACTATGTCTAAAAAAATTATTAGCAACCGGCTGATTTTTCCACTGTTGCTTAGCAAATATATCCTTTATGAACTGATCACATTGTCCTACAAATTGAGTGGTACGTGTTTCCAGTCCTACGTTCGGAAATTGTCAATTGTTAGTAATCATTTTAAATTGTGGGTTCTGTGGTACAATTTCTGATGGGGGACTGGAAAAACGTACCACTCAATTTGTAGGACAATGTGACTAGTTCATAAAGGAAATATTTGCTAAGCAACAGTGGAAAAATCAGCCGGTTGGTAATAATTTTTTTAGACCTAGTTGTTGATATATGTTGGGAGTGGGGGACACTTTGATAGAATCATCATTGTTGTGGGACAATTATTGTTTTCAGTTTGTAAAAAAATTGTTTCAAGATTCAATTTATAAAGTAGTTGTTAGTAATAAAATTTGAACATTCACCCATTTAACACTTTTGACGCCTCCATACTGTATTGGCCCTCACTATCGAGAATTTTCGTAGAGGAAAAAGTTGGGCGTCTCGTCAAAATGAAGCTACTCACAAATATTCAGATTGTTAGTAATCATTATGAAAAACAGGGACTGGCCCATGGACTAAATCGCATAATCAGTACCATAGAAATCAATTTTTTTCTAAATCATCCATTTAATAATTCGGAATTTGTCAATTCACTAAATGCTGAAAAATCTATCCACCTACAATCTCGAATACAGAGTAAACAGAAATAAATATGAAAAATTTACTGGCTTGTTCATTCACACCATGGCAACCTGATATAATCCACCTGGTATAATCAAGAATGTAATCTGAAATCGTATCTGGTTGAACATAAACTCAACGATAAAAATAAATTGCAATCTCGATCACGAAGACCGAGTTGAAGAACAGACACTTGCCAGACGTCTTCATTAAGTAAACGATCGATTTCGTAAATTAACATCATCAGGAAGTTACGTTATTATCACTTTTGCTCACCTTTAAGGATTGCGGACATACAAGAATAAATTGAGTATAATTATGTTCATTTATAATACATGGAATTATAATTTAATTAATTAATCTTCTATATGATGCAGATTATTTTTCTTTCTCAATTCCTTTTATTTTTATTGTGTAGGTACCTACATTTTAGTTGTACAGAGTGGCGCAAAGGATAATTTAAAAATGCAATTCAACAAAAACTTATTAGAATATCGATTAAATCATTTTTCCATCATCAGGAAGGACATTTCGAATTTATTTTTAGATAGTAGATGATATCTGGCAAATGGTGTCCATTATTCTCAATACGTTCGTTTTCTTCGACATAATATGGGCCAATTTTTCCATTTCTTGATAGTGCACACCAAACAGTGACACTTTGTGAATGCAGGAGCAGCTCTTGAGGTTCTCTGGGTTTTTTGCACTCCAGCACAATCGCCTGATTTAGCCCCCGCAAATTTCTATGGGATTATCCTTAGACTTTGTCTAAGGGATTATCTAAATTCTCATGTTGATAACGATTGTCCCAGAACTTTAGCATTTCTTTCGCTTTCGCCAACATACCTAACGACATGCAACGATTTTGTCCAACATTTCCAGAATCGATTAACGCAGTGTATCGACAATAATCATCGAGATATAATAGAGAAGAGACGCTATGACATACAATTGAGTGAGGAAAAATAGTTCCACTGGGCGGGGCTAAGTCGAGGACCAATTTGGCTGAAAGTTCAGGGTTGAATTAAACTTCCAGTTTGTTCTGTTTACAAATTTCACCCAAAAAATACGACGTGTTGGGTCTTTAGGAATCCTGTTCAAATAAAGTCAATTGAATATCAAATCAACAATTTTTCTTCAGGCGATAATATACACATATAAAAAGATGATATCAGATTACCAAGACAGACAAGCAAAAATTTCGAATGAGGATCTGTTCAGTACTCATCCCTACCTGTGATATGTTTTTCGTCTAATTTTCTTCTTATCTGTCTCTTCTCTGCTTTAAAAAAGCTTTACAGTGCACGATACCATTTTATTGTATATTATTAAGAAGAAAAAATCGCAATTTAACTAAAAACAGGCGCAAGAATCACAATTCCTCCAGAAAATTCAACGATTGTCAAATTTGACGTTAGGTGGCAGTAATATGTCGCATCTGATACAACGTTTTTTTCAATGATGGCGACTCTATACTATCCTATCTCTATGACAATAATGGACACCATTTGCCAGATATCAATATATATATTATTCAAAACTGTCTTTAAATATGACATCTATTTCCTTCATAATCGAGTTTTCCCATTTAATTCATGAGTCCTCAAGTTGAAATAATATGCATTCTTATAGTTTAAACATCTGCTTTATGAATATTCTTCTTTTTTTGCCATTTCCTTTCATCGTTTCTTTCTTTTTCCCCATAAAAAGGACTAAAAGAACAGCAATAAGCATTCTTTGCCTTGAGAATTCCTTATTCATCAATCCAAATAGTATAAAAACAAAATTGTCGTATGTAAGAACAGAGATTCACCAGTGCATCTGTAGAAACACCTACCAGAGTTGTCCTCTGGCTACCAGAGAAAAGAACAGGTTTATCTTCAATGCGGTAGACACCGATATATTATTCTTAACGACGACGAAGAGCAAGTGAACCATATTTGGAATTATTTCTCACGTACTGGGTTACCAGGTCTATTGTTGCCTGATGCCTTTAATTCACTTTCTGTATACTGATTGGATCACGTGATTCCTTTGGAATCTTGATGGCTAGACGATGAGGATTGTCCGCAGACACTTGCGTGGTGACTTTTTCATTCATCAGGAAAGTCAGACCGATTTTGTTTTTTGAGTGAGCTGTTCATGGTATCTTGAGAATACTTAATATATGGCTTGTGTACTGATTTCAGTGTATTAGCAGAGGAAAAAGTACACGAGGCATTAAATCTTTTCTACATATGATACAAGATTTAGATGATAGGGTAAAGTGGTGTTGAAGGAAATGAAATGGCCAATGAACTTGCAGAAAGTGCATCGAGGTTAAGACCTGATGGAACTGGAAAAGACCAATATATGAATTACAGAATAACCCTCAGTCCATAAAATTCGTGATGATTTTACCTACCTATACCAGAAAGCTGTCACGAGCTGAGTTTCGAGTGAAGGTGGAACTGCTGATGGAGCACATTCTGAACAAACATCATTTGAATCGTATGGGAAAGTCAGCAGATGAGGTCAGCAGATGAGATCTGCAGGTTCTGTGGATCAGAAACAGAAGCAGCTGAACACAAGTTGGATGCAAGTGTTCAGAGCTGGCTGGCCTAAGAAAAATTCATATGTGGAAACTGGTCCTAGATACCCATGAGGTAAGGGCATGGCGACATCCTTGTGTTTCCATAAATGATTATAGATATATATGGATGAAGAAATAAAGGTCTACAAGGCCATAGCGTCTAATACCATAAACAACAATTTGCAAGTGTCCAGAGCTGACTGGCCTGAGAGCAATTCATCCTGGAAACTTAAGAGTTAACGGTAACGGAAATCCTAGCTATTGAAAGATCTCTACACGATTTCCAAGTGTATTTCAGAAAGCGCCAATTGTATTTCAGAATAGTCAATTGTATTTAAGAAAGCGTCAATTGTATTTCAGATTAGTCAATTGTATTTCAGAAAGCGTCACTTGTATTTCAGATTAGTCAATTGTATTTCAGAAAGCGTCAATTGTATTTCAGATTATATCATATGTATTTCAGAACCCGTCATTTGTAATTCAGTGATGTTTTCTGAAATACAATTGACGATTTCTGATATACAATTGACTAATCTGAAATACAATTGACGCTTTCTGAAATACAATTGACTATTCTGAAATACAATTGACGCTTTCTGAAATCCAATTGACTATTCTGAAATACAATTGACGTTTTCTGAAATACAATTGACGCTTTCTGAAATACACTTGGAAATGGTGTAGATATAATTCTAGGAAGAAACTATCAGAAGTGCGATATAGCCATACACTAAGATAGTCAAGCTGCTATTAAAGCACTGATCTCCTATGTCATCGACTCAAAGATGATCTGGGAGTGCCGGAACAAACTCAATGAGGTAGGCAAGAAAAATAAGTCTTTTTAATCTGGGTTTTCGGCCATTCGGGAAACAAAGAGGCCAATACACTTTCCAAAGAAGGCGCACGACTGACAGAAACCTCCTGTGGTATAGGTAAATGTACCTATAAGAAGGAGTTTCTGGAGAAGGAGAAAGCCAAGAGGGAAAAACTCTGGCGGAATCTCCCAGGTATGGATCATAGTAAGAAACAATTACACCTCCTTACTGGCATTCTTACAGGACACTGTCGCCTCAGGAAGCACCTGTTGAAAATGGGACTATCGGACACTGACGAGTGTATGTTCTGTGCGGAGAAGGAAGAAACCCCCATTCACCTAGTCACGGAATGCTTAGGCATTGCGAGCCCCGTTGAAGCCTGCACAGATATTGGATTTTACCAGATCTCTGTAACTGGAAGGCGAGCTGTGAAGGGTGTGGTCAGAATAGCTCTGTAAGGGGTCACCAACGCCATTGATGACCTCGTTGGGTTTTCATGAATGAGTATAGTATAGAGAAAAAAAGACCTACATGGTTGCAGTTCCCGAAAGACTAACTTAACCATAACGACCTCAGTTCTAATAAAAATAATAGAAACGCACAAAACACCTCATTGGTCGCAGTGCTGAAAGATAGTCACGGTGTCAATTGAACATAATCTAACTCAAGTCTTCCTTTTTTTTAAGAATAAGCTGAAATAGTAATTTTGAAATTTGGTATAATTCCAAAACCATATTGTTTCTGTGTCAAATTTTTTGCTGATGTAATATACTATACCCATTAATGCTTTCATTGATCAAAAACGTTTAATTCAATTACATTCTTACATAAATCATTTCTCAGGATCTATCTACGATCTATTCAATTTCTAAGTGGCTCCCTCTATCTTACAGCTAAAACAAGGTGCGAAATATCCGCAAAGCATAGATAAAATCTCTATCATTATTTATGAATGAACGAGTTACCTGAAGCACGACTTCCCTATCTGTTCATCGATCCGCAATTTCAATCTGGAGTGTTAAATGCTAACAATTTCTTGAAATATCGTTTTCCAACAAGCACGTGCTCGGGGACAGCCCCTTCCACCGGTTTCGATATCAATTTATATGCATGTAACGCAGCGGGCCATTACATATTTATTATATTCCGTTCATGGGTTAATTTGATTCATGCACACCTTTAGAAAAAAAAAAGATCGAACCAATTTACCTACGGCATGTTGCCATCATCTTATCAGGTGAACATGAAGCGGTAGAGGTAGAAATAGGTGTACCTGTTGGTTGCACCTGGATATTGGATTGGTGGTATTGTTTCTGTGTTGGTTTTTTGCACCATTTATGTAAGATCTTGAATGGGTGTTTGTTGAGAGCCTGAGAACTTCGAATGTAATACAAGGCAGAAATATTGTTATAATGAATTCATTTCATGGCATTCAATGCCATAACATCATAAAAGGTGTTTCAAATTGAGCGTTTTTTATAAGAAAGATAAAACACATAATTTTCATTCATTTTCAAGAACTTTCTATTGGTGATTGAAGAATCAGTTATGACATTTATGCACCTACCTACGAAAAATAATTAATATCTGCCACAAAATCTCTTCTTGCAGGTGTACAGACGTCCACTCTTTTGTTAAAATTTTAAATGAAATTTGGACATAATTGAGGTTCTATACTGATGACATGAATAATTTCATCATTGAGTTCAGAAATCTATTGTGGATTAATCTTTTACACTTATTCCCAAAAAAACAGTCCAACGGTGTCAAATCACATGATCTTGGTGGCCAGTTGACATCACCGTTTCTAGAGTTTATTGGTCCAGAAAATGTTGAGAAATGAACGATGTTTTAATTGATCTAACTGCTTTAGTTCCCGTGTTATTCGAACCTTATACAGGGTGTCTGTAAACAAATGTGAGGAACTTAGAAAAATGATCCTCGATAAAAATAAGCAGTGGTGGTATATATAATTTTTTTTTCGAAATCGACCTACCTTCCAAGATACAACCTTTAGAAGGAGATGACGAGTTGACGGGTTTTAATTTTTTTTAGGAGTCCCAAAAAACACTGAGTTATAAAATAATATGATTCATTAAGTATAATATGTTACTTACACAATTTTTTTGGTCCCATAACTTTATTATTAGGGATTGAAAATAACATCCGCTTACGATTTTCCTTCAAAAATTGTTTTCGTGGAATAAATTTTCGAAAAATAAAATTCTCTTATGGTTTCTCATTCAATTTTGGAGAAAAAAATTTCTCTTTCAGAATTTCGATACAGTCGATACTTTTCTCGGAACAAATAAAAACTTACAAGCAGTTATGATCACTGTTCATTCCATTTAATCGTATGTTCCAGAGAATGAATATTTTAAGATATTGTTTATGCTCAAAATTGGTTTTGTCAATTATGCTTATTAATCGAAAGAAAGTTTTTTTTGCAAATTAAAATATTACTGATTTATGATTTTTTTCTGGAAATTAGTAATTAAACCTTCGGAAAGATTTATAGAACATTTTTATCCCCTGTCATAGACATACAATATCTTAAAATATTCAATCTATGGAACACGATACGATGAAATGGAATGAACAGTGATCACAACTGTTTGTAAGTTTTTATTTTTTCCTAGAAAAGTATCGGCTGTATCGAAATTTTGCAGAAAACTTTCTTTCTCCAGAATTGAATGGTAAACTATAAGATAATTTTATTTTTCGAAAACCTATCCCAAGAAAACAATTTTTGAACGAAAATCATAGGGGGTCTTTATTTAATTTGTTAAAAAAACACTCTTTGTTATAGTGGTCAGCAATAATACACAGTGAAAAACCCACTTACATCATTATAGTTACAAATCGAAAAGCAGAATTCTTGCGATATGAACATAAAAATTTTGATCTCCAAATAATCTGAGCTATAATAGTTAGCAACATTTTCGTTGCTTTTCTTAAAAGCAAATAAGTTTCAATAATAATTTAATACTTCAATCGAAGTAAATATGAGTTTTAACTTTTCAATAAATGTATGTCTGTATGTTTTTATATGAAATTATATTTCTATCTTCACAAAAATTCTTATGAAATATGTAGAAACATAATTTCACTCAAAAACATACAGAAACTTGAGTTCAAGAATATGGTATATCCTCCCACTTATTGAAAAGTTGAAACTCATATTTCTTCACAAAGATTCTTATGAAATCAATCCAACTCTTGTAGTGCAAACCACACCTCACACAAATCAATAGTCCTTCTTCATTTCTCTCTATGCAACGAGCTTTCTCGAGGTACCTGCTACCTGTACAACCTACACAATCTTCTATTCTCCTGTTCCTTCCATATCAACCTCAAAAGCGAATTCTAACAGGTGTTAATGAATTTTTGAGTTAATTACATAATCATTACACAAATCTGGCAGACATTGACCCAAAACGGAACCATCTGAGTCCAATAAGGCGTCAGAGATCAAGGAACTTGGTTTCTTAAACTTAACAGCGCCATGACCTTGGTGTTATGAGAGAGAAGAATGAAAGTGAAATCGATAAGAAGTACACAGGTTGGTTTGTTAGATATCTCAAGGAATATCCCAGATTTCCCAGCTTGATTCGATCCGGAAAACCATCAGGAAAATCCTTGATAACGTCTTATTGAAGATACAAATTGTCTTGATTTTCCATGTATGGTTTATCGTTTTGTTCATGCGTGGAAGGACTCGCTCCACATCGCTCTATTTCCCTCACAAAATCGATACTTTCCAACCGGATTTCCCGGAGCTTTTCCGGCTGGCATACGTTCTTTCAACTTCTGTAATCCTGGGCCGTAATGCCTGGATTATCCCATTCTTGAACCCTTTTCCGAATTTCCCATCCAACTGGAACGGAGTATGACCCGGTTTTCCAGGAACAGCAGGGATTAGGTAAAGAAAATTGGTCAACTTTCAGCAGGCGAACATGGCGCGCAGGAGGTTGGCAACCCTTTTCTATGAGAAAATAGGAGGGAATAGAAGTAGAGTATTGATTTGGGAGGGTCAGGAAGGGTTATAGTGCGCGCATGCGCGTAACAGACACGCGGGGGTGCAACAGGTTGATTGTGAAGTAAGGCATGTGGTTACATGAATTATTCATTTATTTTTATTTGTAGTACACAAACTATCATTATATTGTATTACTTTGTCGAAAAAATTACCAGTAATTAGGCCAATGAAACTGGTGAGGTCTCCATTTCAATAGCCTTTAGCCAATGTACAGGGTGTTTCTGAATTGATGCGAAAGATTTAAGGGGATGATTCCTCAGAACATTTCATGAAAGAAAGTACCCATAAACGGAAAACCGGAAATGCATTGTTTCCAAGATACAGGGTGTTGAAGTTTTACTTAAAAACTGACTGAAAAAGTCGTACGCCATTGAGATATTTTAAACTAACTATTATTTTTGAATTCTTCGTTCAATTTGTGATGAAAATTTTTCTTCTGCTTTCTTTTCGTGTGGCGTGCCGTTTTTATTCAAGAAAATTAAACAAACGCGTATTTGTCGTTACTTTAACATATTATGTAGTAGAGATACTACGTCAAGATGTTTTATTTTTTTACATAAGAACGGAGACCCACACGAAAAAAGCGCTTGAGAGATTTTTCGTCATAAATTGAACGAATAATTCAAAAATAATTGTAAGTTCAAAAAATCTCAGTGGCGTACCACTTTTTCAGTCAGTTTTTAAGTAAAAAACTTCAATACCATGTATCTTGGGAACAATGCATTTATGGAACTACATTTATGGGTAGTACGCCACTGAAATATTTCAAATTATTTTTTAATTCTTCATTCAATTTTTAACAAAAAATCTCGTCTGTTTTTTTCGTGTCGGGCGCTGTTTTTATGTAAAAAACTCTTCTTCATAATGTGTTAAAGCTACGACAAATACGTTTTGAGATGTTTTGTTTTTTGCATAAAAACGGCACCCCATAGGAAAAAAAGGGAAGAGATTTTTTGTCACAAATTGAACGAAGAATTATAAAATAATTGTAATATTGAAAAAACCACTGGCATACCAATTTTTCTAATCAATATCAAAGTGACTCTTCAACTTCCTGTATCTTGGAAAAAATTCCTTTTTCGACCCAAATTTTTGGAAACTTTTTTCATAAAATCATCTGAGGAATCAACCTCTTAAATTTTCCTCATGAATTCAGACACAACATATAGTTTTTTTCATAATTAATAATTTTCGGCAGCAACTGGAATATTTCTAAATCTCCCCAAAAGAAAAACATAACGAATTTCGAAACATCCTGTATACAGAGTGAACCACAAAATATTCATCATGAATTATTGGAATCTATTCGCTATTATGCATTGAAGATCTTATTATTAATTGATTTCCTCCTCCAGAAAGGAGAATTTGGAGGCAATATAACCTTGTGTGGGGTTATTATTACTCAAAGATGATCAGGAGAGAACAAAAATGGAGAAGGTTTGTAACCTAGACAATTTCGGCAGCCTTCACTGGGCCAATGTCACGGGTCCTTGATACTATCGCACTCGCATCCCTTATGGATCGTTACTTGGATTTTCATTCACAAGAATTTATGAAAGAATGCTTTCCAAACCCAATTGTGGAGTAAAATTTAAATTACCTGCCTCAAGAACAAGTTTTTCGAAGAATTTTCGTCTTCAAATTGAAGAACAACAAATGCGAATTGTGTCTTCCTTCACTTTCCTTGAAATTTTTGAGATAGGTTTGAGTTCTGAAAAGAAAAGTTGGAAAAAATACATTTTCGGACCTAAATTTATGGAAAGTTTTTTTCATAAAATGATCTGAAGAATCGTCCTCTTTAATTTTTTCGATGTTATTCAGATACACATTGTATATTGTTATTATTATATAATACAAATTGTTTCGGATAACGTCAACGACATAAACGTCATAGAATATTTTGATCAATTTTAATTTTACCAAATTTTTGGCTGATTTCAATCATCCCTGCATCTGTAAAACAGAAACAGGATGTATAAACCATAAAAGAAGTGAAGGGTTTTCCAATAAGAGGTTTTATTTTGAATAACCCGCTATTTCGGTAGATGTCAAGTTTGAATCTGTCACTTTTTGACATTTGACAAGAAGAAACTACGGCATTAATAAAAATGGAACGATACACGCTTCAATAACGCATTGAAATTATTAAAATTCACTATAAAAATGGTGAAAATTTGGCAGAGACGGTTCGTGAAACTAGAACATTTTTGGGTCGTCGTGAAGCACCTTGTCGAACCGCACAAAAGAAATCGGTGGAAAAATTCGAGCTGTTGGAACAAGTTAGTGAAGAATAAAACCCAAGCACGTCACTCAAAAACAGCCGAGAATATTGCTACTGTAGCCGAAAGTGTTGAAGAAAACCCAGGTTGGTCCATTCCTCGTCGTTCTTTGGAATTTGGCATTCCACAAACGTCATTACACCGTATTTTGCATAAAGATGTGGGTTTTAAGGCTTATAAAGTTCAGTGCTACGCTACGTGCCACACAAGCAACGAAACCATTGATCTTTTGCGGGAAAAGTTTCCGGACCGTGTTATCTCCCGAAGAGGTGATCACAATTGGCCCCCGAGATCTTATGATTTAACACCTTGCGACTTCTTCCTTTGGGGCAACGTGAAAGAGAAGGTCTACGCCAATAACCCAGCTTCGATTCAAGACCTCAAAGATGTAATTCCTGAGGCTATCGAGGACATAAGGCAGCCACTTTGCGATTTGGTTATGGAAAATTTCATTAAAAGGATATGGTCCTGTAAGCGTGGTCGTGGTGGTCATTTGCCTGATGTTATTTTCCACTATTAAAAGCATAGCTTCTTTATAATGAAATAAACATCCGATCATTTATATTGAAAAATGGAATTTTTCTTTGAATATCAAACTGACACCTTTTATTGGAAAACCCTTCAGCTTAATATTCTTTGAGGAAGTTATAAAGTCACATGACTCATCTTCAAAAAAATTCCTATACGCTGTTGAGATTAATCAGGTAGTTAATTAAGAGGATAATCTCAAGTTAAGATCTCACCGTTTTGACGTGCAACAGGCAGGTCTAATTAAAAACAAACGAGACGACAGGAACATGAAACATCTATCTTAGAAACCATTGGATAGATTTAGATAATTAATGAGCGGAACATCGAGCTCTTAAACGACACGACAACACGATATGTTCGAGAAAATCCTTTTAATTGAAGTTGTTGTTCTTAATTGAATGTTGAATGGATGAATGGAGGAATTGATTGTGAATGGGTATTTCCAGTACGTTAAAATATAGGGTTTTTATGTGACAGCATTGAGAGTAGTGTTGAATGTATAGCTATCCAATTATTCACTTCAAATTTCAAGTTATTTACAGAGGAACTTCCCTATAACGAAAGCGCTGTATCCGCAGAAATATTCGTTACACACAAAATTTGTTCCTATAACCGGCAATGTCGCGGTCGACTTCACTAATAAATTTAAGTTTATCATGCAAACTTAAGCACTTCCTTTTATACATTTTCGTAGAACTTCCACACTAGTGTAATGGTTAGATTGAAACCAAACAGCTAGGGGTGTATTCAAAACTGTTTCAGAAGGATCTCTGTGTCAGCCGTAATGATTTAGTTTAAGGTCGGGATTTATTACGTACGTCCGGAAAAATTTCAGAAAGAACCCACCCTTATATGTTCTTTGAATATTTCGTTATACAGAGAATTTACTTCGTTTTCGAGGGTGTTTTTAACATGGAATTTTGATTCGAGGTGCAATGTCTTGTACGAAATTCGTTATACAGAGAAATTCGTTATACAGACTTTCGTTATAGAGAAGTTTCACTGTATTTTTAATCAAATATTGAAAATTAATATTGATGACCTAATTCTGATCCTTTGAATTCGCTAGTTTTTTTCGATGATTTCAATAACGATTTTCTGAGGGTCCATTATTTTTAACAGGTTTTCTGTGAACCACTGGAAGCACCCATTGAATGAAGTGAATGTATTCTCCCTCTACAAAATTGATCGTAAACAATTTGAAAAAGTTCTGATGTAATGTTAGAAGCTTCTGCGTACTTGTTCTTATTGATAATTTCATATTTGAGCTGAAAAGTTGGATTCATAAATTCAATAGCTCTCAGTATAATCAAAATCGAATTATCGTTTCCCCATAAAAACAAACGTTCGAAAGCTTCTCACCTGTATGATGTTTTTCACCGTAGAAAGTGATTTGATTTGTGTCATAAAATATTGTCACAGATAAATCAAATTAATCGAACTGCCACCCAAATGAAAAATTTGGCAAATTCGTAATCAAATCCTTCTCTAAATAAAAATTCTACAGAAATTTTGAATGTGTTTTTGAACTAATCTTTTCTCAGCTGTTTTTAACCGAATGTAGATGTATATTCTTCTTGCGAACAAGATGGTCTGGTTAATTCTTGTAATATATTTCTGCATATCAAGATTTTTCATTTCGTATAATTTTTTTTACAAAATAAATTTTTTATGAAATTTTGTTTTTTTTCAGGTCCCCTCTAATGATCTTCATATTTTTCACATATACGGACACAGTATTCAGTAGACATGTAAGTATTGTCAAAAACCTTCATATTAAATATTCACTTCGGCAAAATATTTGTATACATTCAATTTTGTTCAATCTTTATAAACAAATTGACAATTTTTCAGCTCGTATATAAATTGATCTATAAATTGCGAAATAGCGTGATTTTATAAAAAATATTCAGGAAGCAAGAAATCTGAACCTAAAATGCTGTAAAATAGTCTCATACTAAATGTTCAAGTTGAAAGCACTTTTGTATAAAACTGGCATCACCGCATCTCTGAAAACATTTCAGATGGATAGAGCTCACTTAAGGAACCATATTTTCATTAACTTCGCACTTTCTGTTCTCCGAGAACGTCTAGGGTACTATTTTTTGGTCACCCTGTTTAAAGAATACAAAATATACAGAAATTATCAAGATCTTTGTTCAATTTCCTCAAATTGTTTTATTTTAGCCTCAAATTTCTAAATACATTTTATTTTCTTCAAACTCTGAAAAACGCAAAATGGTTTTCCTCAGAATGAGAGAAAATCAATCAAGTGTGTGAAAATATTTAGTTGTTTTTTCAATTTCTCAATTCCTAGCCTTATCACATATTTTTTTTTCATCCCTGATATCAATTACAGTGGAACTTCCCCAAAACGAAAGCGCTAAATCGGCAAAAAAAATTCGTTATAAAGAAATTTCGTTGTACAGAAAATGTGTATCTATAGTCGGCAATGTCGCGGTCGATTTCACTGATAAATTTGAGTTAATCATTCAAACTTAAGCACTTGCTTTTAGACATTTTGGCACAACTTTCACACTACCGTAATGGTTAGATTGAACCCAAACAGCCAGGGATGTATTTATGTAAAACTGTTTCAGAAGGATCTCTCTGCCAGCCGTAATAAATTAGTTTAAGGTCAGGATTTATTACGTACGTCCGGAAAATTTCGGGAAAAACTCACCTTTATACCTTCTTACCAATACCCATTCAAAGAGGGATGTTCTTTGAATATTTCGTTATAGAGAGAATTTACTTCGTTTTAGAGGGTGTTTTTAACATGGAATTTAAGGTGCAATGTCTTGACGAAATTCGTTAATCAGAGAATTTCGTTATATAGACGTTCGTTATAGGGAAGTTCTGCTGTATTTTCATAATTGTTGGATGATTTTCTCTAACAGTTCTTGAGAACAGTCTGTATTCTTATACTTCATATTTTAAAAATGCTTTCTTCAGCAACAACTCAAAAGAATTCCAACATCATAGAACATTGTGATGTGAACTTGTGATGTCCCAACCTCACATTCACCAAAAAAACCAAAACCCATATCATAAATCAACCACCAGCGATTTCTGCCATTCACAGGCATTACACAACTGTTATATCAGAATACAGTTTTCTAAGACGTTTTGCTAGTCAATCATACGATGATCATAATCATCCAAGTCATCAAGACCAAGGAATCCAGTATATCATTTCGCTAGAACCCAACACGAATTAACCTTAATACACACCTGCATCTGAGAAATAGTTAATGTTGCGAGTCAGAAATATCTACAGGGCGTCCAATTTAAAGTCGTTTCTATCACTCCAACTGAAGGTAACTCTCGAGGAAACGGCATCTTATGCCTTTTAACACTTCCTAGATCTTAAGAACTGTTACGGTTGTTGCACCGATGTACAGTCACGTTTTTTCATGATACATGTGAGACTGTGAGATGGAAACATTTTTCTTTAGTTGTGGAAAAGGATCAATAAATTTCAGTCGTTTGCGGAATACCTGAGATTATTACCACTTGAGCATTTTGTTTTAAATTGATTTAGCTTATTAGAGCAGTTGAACATGGGATACAAAGTAATCCTGAGAGTTTTCAACAGAATTGGTAGGAATTTACTCACATCGTAAAAAGTCTTGTTCATTCCGACCAGCTCTTAACTTGTTGAATGTAACATGATACTTTTTTGTGTATGGAATTCGGTTCACAAAGCGATAGTCGACAGGAAAGGGTTTGGAGAGATACAGGCAGACTAGAGCTACTCAATTTCGCCCAGGAAGTTGTGCCATTTCAAGGCAGATCAATAATATGCTGGGAAATATAATGAAGGGTTTTCCAATAAGAGGTGTTATTTTGAATATCCCCTATTTCGGTAGATGTCACGTTTGAAGCTGTCATTTTTGACATTTGGACAAGTAGAAACTACGCCGGAGGTGTTGTAGAAAAACCAGGTTTAATCCATTCCTCGTCGTTCTTTGGAATTAGGCATTCCACAAACTCATTACACACGTATTTTGCATGAAGATTTGGGGTTAAGGGCTTATAAAGTTATTAATACAAGACTCAAGCCGGCCGATCATCAACAACGTCGTCTCTTTGCTGATTGGGTCGTTGAAATGCATGAAAATGATCCGGAATTCCATCGAAAAATCATCTTGAGTGATGAGGCCTCTTCCACCTCGGTGGCTTCGTTAACAAGCAAAAATGTCGCATCTGGGGTTTCGGGATACCCAAGAGTTATTGTTGAAAAGCCTCTCTATCCTCAAAGTGTGACTGTTTGGTGCGGTTTATGGTCAGGCGGAGTCATTGGACCTTACTTTTTCGAAAATGAGGCTGGAGCAACAGTTACGGTGAATGGATTGCGCTATCGAGATATGATTAATGATTTTTTATGGCCGAAATTGAATAGTATTGATTTGGACAACGTTCACTTTCAACAAGACAACAATGATAATAGTAACTTTGTAGAACATACCAGTCACTAATCAATAAACTGAATGTCTTATTGAATTACCTCGTGATAGTTTGTAATACCTCACAACAGATGATGGAGCCTTCGCTATTTATTACGAAATCGAAGTGAAAATTCAATTGACGGTTCTCGAATTATTAAGAACGTCCAGTACAGAAATTTATAGGTCTAATTGCGGCTCTCGGGTTCCTGCGCTATCATTATCAAGAGTACCGTAACTTTCACACTTGAAAGGGTCAAAAAGATTCCTGTAGAGACCACACTCGTATAGGTTATAGGCCGGCCGATTACCGTGGATTCCAAAATGATTGAAATTTCATCGCTAATTATATAGCTGTACTTGAAACAGCTGTTTTCAGGCATTTTTTGGATAATAAGGGAACAAATTGAGGAATAGATGAAAATTTATGAGTTTGTTAATTTACATAACAGGTGGAAATAAATCATAGAAAATTCAACCTACAAATGAAGTTGAAGTGTAGGCAATACAGGGTGTCCCAGAAAATGTGGGAAATCTCTCGGATTCAGATAGAACATAAAAAATAAGATGACAGTTCCCATAATTTTTTTTCCTATCGGCCCTCCCTACGAAGATACGACCCTCCTAAATGACGCCACTGGAAATTCATTTCAGTGGAAAAATTTCAATTACTTACTTCTTTCATTTTTTTTCGAAAACGGTTCATTTTATCGACACTGAACAGAGTAACCTTTTCTTTAGCTTAATGTTCAAGGTATCCAAATTTGTTTTTTTAGCAACTTATCATACAGGGTGTTAAAAATGTAAGTATTAAAATGTACAACCCAGTCCGCCCCTGGTAAACCGAACAAGCTAATTGAAATTTGAGTGCGGCGATTTAAGAGGTTTTTATACTATTAATCATATCAAATTTTCATCAGATTATATCGAGTAGTTTGAAACTTATTCCACTAAAATGGATTTCCAGTGGCGTCATTTAGGAGGTCGTATCTTAGTACGTAGGGAGTGCCGTTAGGAAAAAAGTTATGGGAACTTGTCATCTTCATTATTTATGTTCTATCTGAATCCGAGAGATTTCCCACATTTTCCGGGACACCCTGTATATTCCAGCTGGTTCTTCATGTTCATGGCGTGCTGATGTCACCATTACTATTATATTTAAATTGGGGTCTTTATGGCTAAGTAAGCCCTTCCGGAGACTGCAGATCTTTGTTTTTCACCCTCTTTATTCGTGAAAATCCAAGGAGGGTCGTTAATGGCGTTGATAAAACCGATAAGCTTCCTATAGGAACTTTGGCCGTTACCTTTTGGTTGTCCAGGACGGGTTTCCCTATATGGATTTTTCTCAGGCCAGCCAACTCTGGATCTTGCATACCATGTGTTCAGCTGTTTCTGCTCCTAATAAACAAATCAAATCTCATCTGTTGTAGTTTCTAATATACAAATGATGTTTGCCTACAGTACAAACAACCTGAGTTAATTCTAAGCCTTCGAGGGTGACCGTCAGAATATTTCTAGTATTAAAAAGATTATCCGATCTTCTTTTATTTCAGCACATAAGGACATTCCATAGAGAGAGTCAAGACAACAATGCGCCAATCTGTACCTTCCTGGTAGTTACGTAACAGACACAGATGAACTCAAAGCAGGTCCTTGGTCAGGATGGTCCACACCAAGTTCCGCTCCAGGACCTGCGGGGGGGAGTCAGCATCAGACAAGAGATTGTAGTCCTGATGCACATGTCGAGGTGCCGAGATTTCAGATATTTTCTTTGTAAGACCAAAAACCAAAAAGTTAATTGTAGTTCAATGTTTTTTTTTTTTTTTTTGATCAGTTATATCAATTATTTTGATAATTT
Source organism: Propylea japonica (assembly GCA_013421045.1). Lineage (NCBI taxonomy): Eukaryota > Metazoa > Arthropoda > Insecta > Coleoptera > Coccinellidae > Propylea > Propylea japonica. The sequence goes on along the minus strand of CM024239.1, from coordinate 70,905,504 downwards.
TTGGGATAGAAAAACGTTAATAGAAAGTCTATATAAAGTTTATTCAGTAACACAGTGATTATTGTATGATATTGTAAGCGAATGATAAAATGAACAATACGTAAAAAGCGTTATAACTAGTACAAAGACAAGACGTTCACCGGTCGATGGCTTGGGACGAACTAACTAAGCAGCTGCTGACCGCGCCCTTAATTTATCATCGCATCGTAGAGGGAGAAAGCCAAAACATCGCGCCAAAATGAAACCATAGAAGAGGGTGGATTGGAGACCATAGAACCACATTTGTTGTATTCCAACACCCGTCCTCAACAAATGGGGTGTCAATGAGGATGCACCATCAGTCCGCAGTCCTCAGCCATTCTCTGCAGCTTAATTCTATCCAAAGGCTTTGTCAACATGTCTGCTATATTTTTGTTTGTGGGACAGTACTGTAATTCTACTAGATTTTTCTTTTTTAAATCCTTAATAAAATTAAATTTTGTGTCTATATGCTTTGTCCTGTGGCTAAATTTATTATTTTCGATAATTTTCAGACAACTCTGATTATCTTCATAGACACGAAATTTATTATGAGAGATCTCAAAATCACCTAGTAATCTATTTATCCACATACCTTCTTGAACTGCATCTGCTAGGGCATGGTATTCCGCCTCAGTTGATGATAGGGAAACTGAAGCTTGTTTGCGACAACCCCAGCTAATTGTAGAGTTCCATAGCTTGAAAACATACCCGCTGTTGGATTTTCTATCTACCTTCGTACTTGCCCAATCTGCGTCCGAGTATCCTACCAAATTGTTCCCTTCAGTGTTGTGGCCACCAAGTAAAAGTTCATAGTTTATAGTTCCTTTTAAGTATCTGCATATTCTCTTTACCTCGGTCCAGTCCATTTCTGTAGGACATTTGTTGAACTGGCTCATAATTGAGACGCTAGCTGTTATATCTGGTCTGGTGTTGACAGATAAATACAACAATGCTCCAATTAGTTGTTGGTATTTTTCATTGTTCTGCATCAACGGAGTTTCTTCCCTGTGTTTTTGATATCCTGTATCTAGAGGAATGTTGGATGGTTTGGCTTCTTGCAACCCAAACCTGGTCAAAATATTCCTGATATAGTCAGATTGATTCATACAGAAATATCCTTCACTATTTTTCCTGATGTTTATTCCCAAATATTTCCTTATTTTTCCAAGATCAGTTAATTCGAAATTTGTCTTCAAGTAGACAGCAACTTTGTCGACGTTTTCTTCCTTTTCTGCTGCAATCAGAAAATCGTCAACGTGTACAATCAAGTAAACTGTATCATCTGTCATCTTTTTGGTGAACAAACATTGATCCTCTTTACTCTGGCTGAAATTATAATCCCTTAAAACATATCTTAACTTTTCATACCATATGTTTGCAGCTTGCTTCAAACCATATATCCCCCTCTCAAGCTTGCAAACATAATTTTCTTTTCCTGCCACTGCATATCCTTCAGGTTGCTGCATGTAGATTTCTTCCTGCAAGTTCCCATTAAGAAATGCTGATTTTACATCAAAGTGTTTGATGGTTAAATTTTTCTTCCAGCCACTGTAAGTAAAACCTTCAATGTTGTTTGTCGAACAACTGGTGCAAATACCTCATCATAGTCTGTGCCAAACTTTTGTGAGAAACCACGAGCTACAAGTCTTGCCTTGTATCGTTCGACTTCTCCTTTCGAATTCCTTTTTGTTTTATATACCCATTTACAGCTAACTATGTTTGCACCTTTTGGGGCCTCAACAATGGTCCATGTTTTGTTATGTTCCAGAGAACATAACTCTTCATCCATTGCCTTTATCCATTCTTCCTTATCAGGTCTGTTAAGTGCCTGTTTCCTTGTTCTTGGGTCCTCTTTTATTTCTTCAGCTAGACTTGATACATCAAGATAACGACTTGGAGGTACACCTCGATTCTTTCTCGTTGACCTTCTGCATTCTGGTTCGTCCTGAAGTTGGTCCTGCGCAGGTTCATCACTTGTATCCCTTTCTGTTGTCACTTCTTTAACAGAAGTGTCTATCTGTGGAAAATCAATTTCAACTAGATTATTGTCAATTTCTTCATCAGTGTTATTATACTTATCAAGAAACACAACATCTCGACTAATTTTTATTTTTCCTGTCGCCTTATTCAAAAGTTTGTATGCTTTAGAATGTTCTGAATATCCTAAAAAAATATATTTTTCAGCTTTAACATCTAGTTTTCGTCGTAATTCCTGTGGGACATGGACATAAACCTCGCAGCCAAAAATATGAAAATAACTTACATCAGGTTTTTTTGAATGCCAAATTTCGTAAGGTGTCTTTTCCCGTGTTCTGGTGGGCAATCTATTTTGCAAAAAATTTGCTGTATTAACAGCCTCTGCCCAAAATTTTCTCTCTAACTTTGCGTCTAATAGCATGCACCTTGCCATTTCTATTAAATATCTATTTTTTCTTTCAGCCACGCCATTTTGCTGTGGTGAGTAGGGAGCTGTGTATTGAATTTTTATTCCTTGACTTTTTAGGTAATTTATAAGATCTGAATTTACATATTCCCGTCCTCGATCTGACCTGATGCATTTTGGAACTTTTTTATGCTGTGTTTTCATTTCTTCGATGAAATCTTTAAGATACTTTCCGGCATCGCTTTTTTGTTTTAAAAAGTACAAAAACGTATATCTTGAATAATCATCAATGATTGTCATCACATACCTTTTTCCAGCAGGTGATTCTGTCTGCATAGGTCCACAAACATCTGTGTGTATTAGGTCAAGTATAGCTTGAGTCTTCGTCTCGCTTTCCGTGGGAAATGGTTTTCTTGCCATCTTTCCTTCCAGGCAGTGTTCGCAGATGCTTTCTAGTCCACAGTCCCGAATTTTTAATCCTGAAACAAGATCTTTTTTAATTAAATCCTTTATTGCCTTGGTGTCCCTGTGGCCGAAACGCCTGTGCCAGATGTGGTAGCAGTTTTCACCATGCTTCTCAGAGTCCATGGCTGCTTTAGCTCTTTCTGTAACTGTGTCCACCCTGTACAGATCCTCCTGTCTATTACCTGTATATGCTTTTGCTAAAATTCTATCATCTTTCCTGATGTTGCATACATTCTCCTTAAAATCTACTTTATAGCCATTTATAGCGAGTTTCTTTACTGATAATAGACTAGATTTGAGGGATGGTGCATACAGAACATCTTTCAAAAGTATCTCACTCACCTGATCATCAACAAAGCATTTAATGAGTATTGATCCTTTACCTTCCATCCTACAAATCTTATCTTCTTCTGCCAACTGTATGCATCCTTTCTGCGTTTCATCTAGGTAGTGAAACAATTCTTTTGAACCTGTCATGTGACTTGTGGCACCTGAGTCTACAAACCATCCATTTGAACACTTTACAGAATCCTTACAATACTTGCTTAGAAGTAATTCTTCTGTCGCTTCTGTTGCTACACTGACTCGTTCTTTTTCTTTATTCTTCTGATTGTTCTTCCACTTCTTATAAGCAAAACACTCTTTTTTCTGGTGTCCTGGCTTCTTGCAGAAAAAACATGCTGTATCTTTTTTTTGATGATCCTTTTCTTTGAACTGCACTGTTTTCAGAACTGCTTCACTGTTCCCTGCTGTATTTTCTTTTCTTCGACTGTATTCATCAATAACTCGGCTTTTCACAGCATCAAGTGTAAAATTTTCATTTTTCTGATCTCCTAGAGAAGTAATAAGTGAGTTATATGATTCTGGCAAACTTGTAAGAAGTAACGTTGCTTTAAACTTGTCTTTCAATTCTTCTCCTAATGCATTAAGTTTATTGAAAAGGGTAAGTACCTGTATGATGTGATCTTCAACGTTATCTCCTTCTTGCAGACGAAGATTAAACAATTTTCTGTATAAATATATAATACCTGCATATGTTGACTTTTGATGATATTCCCTGAGTTTGTCCCAATATTCCCTTGCAGTTTTACAATCTTGTATATGTAAAAACTGACTGTCTTCAATGAGAAGACCTATTGATGATCTTGCTAAATCATCCTTATCTTGCCATGCCTGCTCCTTATCTTCTTCATTTGTCTTAAATATGGGTTTTTCCTTACTTACAACTTCCCAGACTTTTTCCCTTATGAGAAGCAGTTCCATTTTCTTACTCCATATTCCGTAGTTATCCGTATTCAACTTCTGTATGGAAGAACGATACATTTCACCCATGTTTTCTGATACACTTAAACACGAAAAGTTCTATACTGCTTGGTAACTTTTTGTTCTCTCGAAACTGTTCATTCACTCACGAAAATAGTCACACAAGGAGAGAGAGAGAGAGAGCCCATAACCTTTTGGGATAGAAAAACGTTAATAGAAAGTCTATATAAAGTTTATTCAGTAACACAGTGATTATTGTATGATATTGTAAGCGAATGATAAAATGAACAATACGTAAAAAGCGTTATAACTAGTACAAAGACAAGACGTTCACCGGTCGATGGCTTGGGACGAACTAACTAAGCAGCTGCTGACCGCGCCCTTAATTTATCATCGCATCGTAGAGGGAGAAAGCCAAAACATCGCGCCAAAATGAAACCATAGAAGAGGGTGGATTGGAGACCATAGAACCACATTTGTTGTATTCCAACAATCTCGATAAAAATAAAAGCAGAATTTCATCTATTTCGTTTGTGTAAATGGTCGGACATTTTGGACATTCGCTAGATTTTCTGGTGTTCTTCAGGGGTCCCACCTGAGATCCCCCTATTTTTCAAAACTGCAGTTTATATTCAATTTCTTAAAAACTTTATAGGTTTTCACTCCCAGTGAAACTGAAACAGAAATAATTAATAGTTATTTAATCAACTAGGTTATTGAAGACAGCGACTAAAAAAATTTTTAATTAAGATGAAGTGCTCCTGCGAGAATCTTTGCACTCATTTGCCAGGAGCAAATTGATCTTGAAAAAATTATTGCTTAGTGAATTAAATGAAGAGGGTAATATAACGTTTCGGTGTCTATATCAGACACCTTCTTCAGACAAACTTGTAAAACCTTCAGAATTATGTGTTTTTTCATTTGCAATCTGATTGACATTGTTTATATTCAAGTCTTTTTCGATCTTGTAAAATAGCTTGTTTTCGTTTGTGAGTTATGAATTGTTTTTATGATTCCCAAACTTGTATCATTAATTCATTTAAGGTGGACCGAAATTCTCAATCAGATAGATCTGATAAAAAAAAAGCTTTGAATTGTAAAAACCAAATGTGTTTGGTATAACATTCGTTTATTAATCAATAGTTACTTTCTTTAGTTTGTGTTATTCACTGAGACCCAATGTGTCTAGAATGAAAAAGAATGTGGTAAAATGTTCATTATAAATGAAAGATCATTTTGAGAATTCTCTTTTCACATTCAATTCTTTCAGGACTGCCCAGACCTGTCAGATTTTCGCGCACAACAATGTTCAGAATTCGACAAAGTACCATTCGATGGAGTCTATTATCAGTAAGTACCAATAGATTGATCTTTCACTTTGTTTCACTTGACAACGATATTTAAAACGATATTAGGAAACTTTTTAATGACATTTTCGAAGTAGCCAGACAAATACTTGAAGTGTTAGAAGTGTACAAAAAGTCTGCCAATGGGCGGACTGATTTCTAACATTACAGAGGAAATAAATTGAAGTATTGGACATACGAGGAACGCTGCACACCTTTTGTATCAATTCATATTTTGATATTTTACTTCAAAAGCTTGAATTTCTTCAGCGATTCAACCTTCATACCTTCATTTCCACAGATGGGTTCCGTACACAAAAGCACCAAACCAATGCGAGCTGAACTGCATGCCGATGGGAGAAAGATTTTATTACAGGCATAAACAGCAAGTCGTAGACGGAACGAGATGCGATGACCAGAGTCCAGATGTTTGCGTACAGGGTAAATGCCGGGTAAGTCGTTAATATAACTTATATCCCGTCTTGAGTGAACGTGAAATCGAAAAGTCATTGTTAGTTGAGATTGAAGATTTCCAAGGAAAGAGGCCATGGTCGAAGAGTGAGGGTAACCCGACTGAGCTATGACTAATTGCGATAATCGAAAACCTTGAAATGGTAAATTGATTGATTTTCGAATGAGTGCAAGAGAGGATTCAGTTCTTGTTTTGTAAGTTCTTCTGGGTGATCGAGAAACTTGATTTGATGAGAGGCCTTTGCGCATTCGTTAGGCAGCCGGCGTTGTGAACACGTGCCGTATGTTTATTCCGTGTTGGGATAATTGGTCTACCGCTTCCCATATCTTATACTAACAGCTTGCGTCTGTTACAGATAATTCTGTCAATTTGGAAACATCGTCTGTTTGTGTTTAGTTTTTGTCCGCCCGGGAGTTAGTACAATAGTTTTCAAAGGAATTGTCATAGAGACTTGAAATTTTCAGGGTGAGTTCTGTTCCCAAATGGCTCGATTAACTTCGTTAACCAGCCATTCACAATTTTTGTTCCTCAATATTTCAGACAGAACAAAACCCATCGAAATGAAATGTTGCGGTCATATGCTAGATGCTCATAATAAGCTTCATGCAGAATTTAGTGGCAATAGTGTAAACAGAATCATAGAAAATTCAATTGGAACATTGAAAAAAAACTTCATATCTTCGTAAAAAATATTCGATTCGAATGAAATTCATCCGATGAATGAAGGTTGATACACTAAATGTTCATGCAGAATTTTCTGGCCATAGTGTTAACAGAACCATAGAAAATTCAATTGGAGTATTGGAAAGAAGAAACTTTATATTGCCATAACAGAATATCCGACTCAAATGAAATTAATTTTGTGAATGAAGACTGTTATACTGAATTTTCATGCAGAATTTTGTGGCCATAGTGTCAACAGAACCATAGAAAATTCAATTAGAATATTGGAAAGAAGAACCCCTATATTTCCATAACAGGATAACCGATTCAAGTGAAATCTACTTCGTGTATCAAGACTGATATACTGAATGTTCATTCAAAATTTCAAGAGGCTTGCATCATCAGAACCATAGAATTCAATTTTTGTAATTAATGATTTTTTACATGTTTCATTTTTAGAATAATTTCCAGAATATAATTCCGATTTTGCTGATATTCTGCAATTATATATTTGGTATAAATCTTGAATCCCATATAAAATCTTAATAATCATCTTATTGCAAAGAACGTACGCTCAAAAGCTCCTGCTCAGGGGCTTCTCGAATTTTTTCATAGGTACATTTGCCTACAGCACAGAAAGATTATGGGCCAGTAAGAAACGCTTCTGTTGCTTTTCTGGCTAGTGTGCCACTTCATTTCTTTCGATTCCTGAGTGACCAGACACCCAGACTGAAGGGTAGGAAACTAAAGATCAAAACTAAAAAAAAAAGTTTGTAATTTCTGAAAACATTGAAACAGATCGGCAGAAATATGAAGTTTTCATAATATCAAATATTATCACCATAGTTACCGAAACAAAAACGACATTAAACACACCCTTAGGTACTTCAAACCATCTCAGATGAAGCCAATTAGGGCATTTTACAAACTCCGAGATATTCAGACTCTACGCAACCTTTTCTCTTGTTTGTACTATTCAGTTATTAAATTATTTTTTAGTTTTTTATTGGTGACTTTTTCAGCATGTTGGTTGTGACATGATGTTGGGATCTCCGATGAAAGAAGATAAATGTAGAAAATGCGGGGGAGATGGAAGCAGTTGTCAAACCATACGAGGTCGTTACGACAAACAAGATTTACAAGTTGGTAAGCTTTAAAAATATTTAAAATCAATCTCCAAAGTGTTGTTTACCATTCTCTGAAATCTCATACTCAATTTCGCAGGTTATAACAATATCATCTTGATACCTAGAGGTGCCACAAACATAATGGTAAAAGAGGTAGAGCCTTCTAATAACTATTTGGGTGAGTGAAGTTTTTCAAAATTTCTATATTTGCAATTCTTATTTTTTTATTTTCATTTAAGCTATAAGGAATACCACGGGTTACTATTATCTGAACGGCAACTGGAGAATAGATTTCCCAAGAACGAAAGAATTCGCAGGTTGTGCTTTTAAATATGACAGGTTTCCACAGGGATTTTCCGCTCCTGACAAAATAACAGCTTTGGGACCTACCGATGAACCATTGATCATAGTTGTGAGTAGTTTTGAACACTATTTATTACTTTTTGTTATTTATCAGTTTGTTCTTCATTATTTATTCACATATCTATTGATGAAATTGTTGAGCATTTTTTACCACTTCAAAAATTTAAATTAATAGAAGCTCAACGAGTATACAGGTTGGCCCAAAGTGAACCTTATGGGGTTGTAAATGTAGTGAAAATGAGAGATAATTATTCTTATAAATAAAAGGCCTAAGTGTCAAAAATTTAATTTATTGTTTTCACCGGATTTTGGAGAGGAGTTACAAAATGGCGGATGAGCTGGTTACCGGTCTCGTATTGATTGCCTCAATATGATGGATTGAAGTATCTATCGAAATTTTTCGAAGTATATCTGGAGAATCGAGAAAATTTTCTGCCCAAAATAAAAACATTCACTCAATGTCTTCATTTCGAAATTATTTATATTTAATCATTATTATTATTTATCATTGTTTTAGTTGATGCTTTTTAGTCGTATGAAATTTGTTCGTATGAGTTCTAGAAATATTTTATATTTTTCATAATAACTTCTAATTCAATATTTCAGTTGCTGTACCAAGACACAAATGTAGGTGTTGACTATGAATACAGTGTACCAACCATGGTAAATCCTGGCAACGACTCAGTGGTATATACTTGGACCTTCGACCCTTTCAACCCATGCAGTGTTACATGTGGGGGAGGTAATTCTTGAAGATAATCCTCATTTTCTGCATTCCCGAAAATTAACCAAATCGATAATATTGTAGGTCTTCAATACAGAAACGTAACCTGCGTCGGCCGGCAAAACCTCAACCCAGTTGACGAACGCCTCTGTGACACGATCGCCAAACCGGCACAAGTCCAAGAATGCAACACCGAACCTTGCCAGGCCCAGTGGGTGCCTTACCCTTGGGGAAAATGTTCTGCTCCTTGTGGAGGTAAAGGGGAGCAAGTTAGAGAGATCACCTGCCAGCAGATAAACCATGGTTTATCTGTCGTGGTGGAAGATGAGCAGTGTGCTGGTCAGACCAAACCATCTGGTACCAAACCTTGTGAAAGAGGTCCTGTTTGTCCCAAATGGTACACTGATCCTTGGAAAGCAGTGAGTATATCTTGAATGTACCAAGTTGTGGTAGTTTTTCCTCGAATTTCAACGATGCACTTATATTTTTAGTGTGATCATCTCTGTGGTGATGGGTTCCAAACAAGAAAGGTGAGATGCTTCACGAAAAACGGAACACGTGTGGAAATATTGAACGATTCAGATTGTACAGATCCAAAACCTGAGGAAAAAAAGCCATGCAACTTGAGACCATGTGAGGGCGTTGACTGGATTGCTTCAGACTGGAGTGGGGTGAGCTTTTTTCTTATAATTTTCCTTGATATCGGAGATTACACCCCATGGTTCTTGAGTTTCATGTAGAAAAACGTATGGTTAAAGCACACAATCATCCATAGAGACAAAAAGCTCCCGTCAGCACAACGCCTACAACAGAAATGTTCAGTGTCTCAATAAGTGATTGTGTGCGGTTGATCATATGTGATTTTTGGCCTAAAAATACATGAAAGTGCTCCAATAATGTCATCACTGCCATCAAACTGTAGGTATATGGGTTGTTTGCAGTGGCGGCTTGTGACGCAATAAAGTGATGAGGCACATCAAAAAAAAATATTAATCTTATAAACTCTTTTTTGTCAGCTGCATACTTATCATTATGAAAAAATCCTTCGGTATTAATGCTCCAATGATTCTATAGCGTTTTATTGGGTGGTAATTGCCCTGAGATAAGTTTTTCCACTCGCTTCAACCAGTTTTTCACTAAACCCTATCGGAATATGTATTATTAACACTGCCAAAAAATAATTTGATAAGAGTTACACTGCCAGTAGGCCAGTAGTACTCTCATTTTGAAACCTCCGATTCGATTTTCCTACCGCACCGATAGTCAAGATTTGGAATAGGTTGTATAACTTCTTCAATTGTACATATTTTATACTCATAGGAATGACTCAAAAACTGTTTCTGTTTTATTGAAAACTCTGCAATATCACGAGTACTGCACAAACCCAATAAACCCAAACCAGAGTGAAATTTCACTATCTTCCGCTTCACGATTAACCCGAATATGTGCAGTTTGCCGATGAAACGAAACGAAACTATCACGGATCAAGGGTAGATACTCCGGTCAATCCAGACCAAAAAATTAGGGTGAAGTTACATAAAATCCCAACAAGCTGAAAATCGGTAAAATTGTTCAAAACATAATAATAAATAATATATAAAAGTTCCCAATCATTCCCGTGGATGGACAAAAATTTATTCAAGTTCAAAAGTCGAAAAATGAGTTTTTCGCGATTTCCAGCAAAACGGTGAGTTTCTCCAAGAAAGTAATTCAAACAAAAATGTAGATGTTAAAATTATCTTCAAAAAATGTATCAATACTTTTTTTCCTACGAGGCACCGTTTCTGAGCTAAAACGCTTCAAATGTTCTAAAAGTTGTTACTGAGGCTAGCCTCAAATTCACCTTAGAAGTCGCAATAGATAAACAACGAAGGGGAGGTTCATGATCTCGTCACGTCGATGTGAATAACGCGCTAGACAAGGAAGCGCGTGAGGCAAGCCTCACCTCACCGTTTACGCCTTGAAGAGGAAGTGAGATGAATGTACAAAAATCGGACCTTAACGCCTGTAACATTTAACGTTACGGTCCGATTTTTGTGCATTCATCGTAACGTCAGTAACGTGTAATGTTAGTTCAGTTAGTTGTTACAGACTTCTGTAGCTGTACCCGGCTTGAGATTGAGCTCGGATATTATGGAAGACGAGTGCAGTATCGTACAAAAAATTGAGACTGAAGAACATAATGGGATGATGAGATTGATTAATAAAATATTGGATTAATTCGCTTGATATTATTTGTGATTTCCGTAATTTATTTGGTGAGGCACTGCCTCACCTGCCTCATAGAACAAGCCGCCACTGGTTGTTTGATATCGAAAATGAAAATACAGCATTTCAATGTTGATCGTTAATACTATTGATAACTAGTTCAAATTTTTCCACAGTGTGAAAGCAAATGCGGCATATTCAACGAAACAAGAAAGGTGCACTGCGCCTCAATCAAAGGCAAAATATATCCGGACAACCTCTGCGAACCCGAACTGAAACCGACTTCTGTGAGGAAGTGCGCAACGACCAATTCATCATGCGATTACCTTTTCTACGCCTCTCAGTGGAGCGAGGTAACTTGAATATACTAACGATTTCTCGACGTTTTTTAAGGTATTTTCTTATTGTAATTGTGAAGTGGTTTGCAGTGTTCGGCGAAATGTGGTCAAGGTATCCAGACGAGAACTGTGTTTTGCGGCGCCACCGATGGAAAGACGGTGACCAAAGTTGATAACTCGAAATGCGACCAGACCAAGAAGTATGCGACCATAAGGAACTGCACGGCAGAAGAGAAATGTGCTGGAGAATGGTTTAGCGGACCCTGGAAAGAGGTAACTAGTTTACTTTAGATATCCGAGTTTTGAAAATCGAAAAATAATCAAAATCTTCATAATTCGAGAAGTATTCAACTGATTTGCAGTGAATCACTAATCCTCCTGAAATAGTCCACCTTCTCTCAACTTCTTATATATTTCAGTGCTCTAAAAAATGTGGCGGTGGAAGCAGAACAAGGAAAGTTGTTTGTATTCTAGATAACGAAGTCGTCAGAGAAACTGAATGTGATCAGAAATCTATCATGTTCAGCCAGGAAGATTGCAACACCCGGTCTTGTGCTGTAGGAGAAGGTTAGTAGCTGAAATATATTTGTAATTTTCTTCAATATTTAGATATCCTGATTATATTGAAACCAAGAGATATACTACCACTACCACAAGTAAAATTCCTTTCAATTTTAGAGGCAACAACACCAACAATTTCTCAAACTACACCACTGGATATCTCAACCACAGACACATTATCAACAACAACAGAAACCCTAGATACTTCCTCAACAACCCTAGATACACTAGACATTTCAACCACACAGGAAATATCTTCAACATCTTCTGAAACTTCATCCACATCCTCTGAAGCCTCAACTTCAATCTCATCCACTGAAGCCTCAACTTCGTTCTCATCGACTGAACCAACAGAGCCATCAACCACGGAAAATACCGAAATTTCTACTTCTAGCACAACAGAAACTTCAAGCGAAGGTACAGAAAGTTCAGTTTCTGATTCCTCGAGCACAGCTTCTGATGTAACCAACTCAGAGGAAACTACCAAGAGTAGCAGAGCGCCAAAAGCACTGGATGACGACTACGAATTCATTGAATCAGATACCTGCGATGACGGTGAATGGGTTGATGCAGAAACTTTGGAGCCTATCATGATGGTATAGTAATTTGTTGATTGAATCTTGTCTTTGATGCTCAGATCTCAAAATACCTTGAATTCAACCTTATTATATGCTTTCAGGGAGATGATCCTCTCGTGTTTCCAGTTGACGATAGATCTGTTGCTTCCGATCCTTCTTTGGAAGATGAAGAACTCATGCTTGGTGATCAAGCAGTTGTCGAAATTACAGAACAAGCCGTTTTGATGAACCTAGACGGATCAGGAGATGGATTGAGTTCGACAGCAGATGACTTTGAAGGATCTGGTTCGAGTCCAACAACCACTGATATATATTCCACCACCGAAAATACAATCACAACAGAAATTCCCGATAAGGCAACCACTGAGGAAGATTTCGAACCGCCTGTTATAGGAGAATCAGAATTAGGTGCCTATCCTGAAGGTAGAGAAGATGTCACTTCAGATAGTGAAGGAACTACCGAAAGTGGAGGTACCACAGAAAGTGGTGCCACAACTGAAAGTGGGGAAACTACCGTAAGTGGATTAACAACAGAAAGTGGAGCAACAACAGAAAGCGGTGCTTCTGGTGAAAGCAAAGCTTCAACTGAAAGCGGAGAGTCAACAGAAAGTGAAGACACTACAGTGAGTGGAATGACAACAGAGAGTGGGGCTTCAACTGAAAGTGGCGCCACTACAGAGAGTGGTGCTACCACAGAAAGCGGAGCATCAACCGAAAGTGGTGCTACCACTGAAATGGGAGCATCACCAGAAAGTGGTGCTACAACAGAAAGCGGAGCAACAACTGAAGCTGGAGCTTCGACAGAAAGCGGATCAACTACTGAAGCTGGAGCTTCGACAGAAAGCGGAGCAACTACTGAAGCTGGAGCTTCGACAGAAAGCGGAGCAACTACTGAAGCTGGAGCTTCGACAGAAAGCGGAGCAACTACGGAAAGTGGACCTACCACAGAGGGTGGTGCTACTACAGAAAGCGGACTTACAACCGAAAGTGGTGAAACGACAGTCAGTGGAGCTTCAACCGAAAGTGATGTGACATCGGAAAGTGGCGCTACAACAGAAAGTGGTGCAACAGCAGAAAGTGGTGTAACCACAGAGAGTGGAGCAACAACTGAAAGTGGAGCAACTACCGAAAGTGGCCTAACCACAGAAAGTGGAGCAACAACTGAAAGTGGAGCCTCTACAGAGAGTGGTGCCACGACAGAGAGTGGGGCTACCACAGAGAGCGGAGCTTCAACCGAATCTGGAATAACCACAGAAAGTTCTGCAAGTACTGTAAGTGGACTGACTACAGAAAGTGGAGCAACAACTGAGAGTGGAGCTACTACAGAAAGTGGAATGACCACAGAGAGTGGAGCATCAACGGAAAGTGGACCAACTACAGAGATGATAAGTACGACTGAGTCCTCATCTACTACTGAATACACTGGAAGTACCCAAACAAGTACTGAGTCCGGCTCAGAGCAAACTGAAGTTACCCAATCCATAACTGAATTCACTGGTAGCACTGTGTCTGATCTTTGGTCTTCAAGTAAGTACGCAAGTTTATCCAGATAGGTTAGTTGGTGTCTTCAATATCTCCTTTTCACAGCTACAGAAAGTACTACGTCCTCCGTTACTGAAATATTCATGAAAAGGCCAAGGATGTGCAAAAGGAAAAAGAAGAAGAAGTCCTGCCATACGTCGAAACATGGATGTTGTCCGGATAAAATCACACCAGCTGCAGGACCATTCGATGAAGGTGATATAGTTAAATTATAACATAAATAATGATATTTAATTAACATTCAAACTGTAGGTTGTCCAATACCCAAAACCTGCAAAGAGAGCAAATTCGGTTGCTGCGACGATGGAGTTTCACCAGCTCTCAGCGAAGATGAAGCCGGATGTCCACAAACTCATTGCAACGAAACACTTTTCGGTTGCTGTCCAGACAATAAGACACCTGCTGAAGGCAACGATAATGAAGGCTGTCCTCCACCACCACCTGCCTGTCTCAAATCGAAGTATGGATGCTGTAAAGACAACGTTACGGAAGCTAAAGGACCAAAGGAGAAAGACTGCGAGGCTCCTACCACCCCAACGCCTGAAGAAGACTGCCAAACGACGAAATATGGTTGTTGTCCTGACAACAAGGCTTCTGCTAAAGGAGCAGATTATGAGGGATGTGATATATTCAAGGACAACTGCCAGGAGTCTTACTTCAGATGTTGTCCGGACGGTTTTACATCAGCCAAAGGTAATGCCATCTTTATATTTTTGTTCATTGTTGAGGAAACTACTTAAGACTCATATCTGAAGGCATGGTTAATCTAAAGAACTTAACAGATACACACTAGAAGGACCTATTCATCTGTTGATCTTCTGCTCATGAGAATTATCTTTCTTGCTCTTAGTCCTTCAGATACATCTTTCTTTGAGTTCAAAGTAGGTAGATAATTATGTGAAATATATATTTTCCATAGGTCCAAACTTCGAAGGTTGCGAGATGCCATGTTCCAACAGCACTTTCGGATGTTGTCCTGATGGCAGAACACCAAAGCACGGTTCCAACGGAGAAGGATGCTGTCTGGTGTACGAACATGGATGTTGTCCTGACAACATCACACCAGCAAGAGGTCCACAACTCGAAGGGTGCGGTTGCGAGTACTCAGCCTTTGGATGCTGCCCAGATAACCAAACTTTGGCCAGAGGACCTAACAATGATGGCTGCGATTGCAGATATTCAGCGTTTGGTTGCTGTCCTGACGATGTTACCATGGCTAGAGGACCGAACTTCAAGGATTGTCCGTGTCATACGTTCCAGTTTGGTTGTTGTCCTGATGGAGTCACTCCTGCCAAGGGATCCAAGCAGTTGGGTATGTTTAAACTTCAATAAAATTTCTTTCTGATTCTTCAATTAGGAAAATATGTTCGCCATATTGACAAACGAGATGATTTGGTCCACAAAAATCCTTTACAGAACAGCAGAGAACCAAGAACTCAACCTTGCGGAACACCATTTGAAGCTGATCTTCATTTCGTTTGATTTGAGCAAAGAAGTAGCTGAAGATTGCATCTGAGCATTTATATTTCCTATGAATCAAGCTCAATTTTGTAGGTGTGTATAGAAAGAATAATTTTTTCAGGTTGCGAATGTACCTACTCTGAATTTGGCTGTTGCTCTGACGAGAAGACAGCAGCTAAAGGACCCAACAGACTTGGTTGCGATTGCTCTAACAGCAAGTTTGGTTGTTGTCTAGACGGGACTTCAGAAGCAAGGGGTGAGAACTATGAGGGTTGCGAAGAGGTTCAAATCAATGCACAAGGTAAGGGTGATCTTCGAAGTACATTGAAGTAGTGCACCATATCTTTGTGGAAAATGTAGCT
>CM024239.1:70818489-70889527 GCA_013421045.1 Propylea japonica | reverse complement strand
AAGGCCAATACCTACATGAGTGGGCAGAATGTTGTCGAGAATATCCACATTTGATTTATGTTTTCCGCATCATGAACAAGCGCATAAAAGCTTCCATTAAATGTAGATTCAAATTTTTGGTAGTTGCTTCCAATATTTCTATTTATTTTCACGTATGAGTTATCATTGAAAAAAAACGGAGAAAATATTTTTAAAAGTATTTTATCAATATTCAACAAAACAGATAAAAAATATGATTCCACTACATATCGCAACTTTTACCTAATAGCGCAAATAATTTTCCTCACTATCAAATGATGACGATCGAAAATATTTTTCTCGTTATCCAATTTGGTCGAAAATCACTAATTTTCAGCGGGAACTATAAAAATCGAATGTGCTCTTGTCCTGAGTCACCTATTGAGTTTCAGTGACTGGAAAAGTAAGAGTCTATTCTGAGGCAGGAGCTATATAAGGTTTTGCGCAAAACTGGCTCATTTTAGATCAGCCGCGTTCGGCTCCTAACTTATTTAAGATCGCTCATATTTTTAACTCACTCAGTCGAGGGTGTCTCTAAGAGAGTTGAACATAACACGACAAAATGGTAAGTTTGAAAGAACGATGTTCAAATTCTTTCAAAGGTGTGGGTGCGTGCCACACCTACTACACAGAAAAAAACAGTGATAGTGTCGAGTGAAAATTCAGTGAAATTTGTTGGTTTAAGTGTTTTGTGTCGATAACCATTGTCCGATTTTCATAAAATGAAAGTTTAGTTTTTCCTAGATGCTTTACCACACTGATAACACTTCACCCAACAAGTAATATGAAAACCCATCTCGAATAGAGAAACAGATTTCACATCAATATGAAACTTCATTACATTCTGAATTGAATTAAATCATGACTTAGCCCATAACCAATTCAAAAGTTTTATTTGTTACCTGAATGAAAAATTATTGCTCAAAAAATTGCCGCAGCAGTCTTGGGCCTATAACCTGTTCAATAAGTTTGACATACTTCATCCCTCCACAATGAGCACATCAAGAGTAACATTTTTCATTGATGGATGTAAGAAATGTGGATTTTTCATCAAATCGATAAATGTTTATGCATTATTCCTTCTTCTGGTTCAGATTAGTAGTATTAGAATGTTATTAGTCGTCGTCCATATTGATCTTCATAATAAAATCGTTCATTTCAGTTAGCTGACATTTTTATATGAATATCTTTTATAGCATGCAAAAAAAATAAGACAAATACGTCAGACTTGGACATTTTTCAGAGAAGGATATAGCCGAGAACTACTTGACTCAATTCGAATATCCTTTTGAATCACAATTCCTCATAAAATTATTATAATCAACTGAATCCACTTTATTGTACTTTCATTCATTTTGCAGCATTTAAGTGCACCTTTATTGGCACTGAATAATGAGTATTCATATAGATTTAAATAGTAAGATTTAATACAAGGTTGAACTTTACACCTAACCTTACCTGCCAAATCAACAATCAATTTTATTGAATGAATTTGAATTAACACATAGAACATAAGCAAATATTTTGATCTCTGAAAATAAGTGTATTTACTTTTCAACATTAAATTAAATATTCATGATTTTGAATATTATGTCGCGACCTTTACAAATAATCTTTCATTAATTTTGGATGATATTAGTCTAATTCTAGATACTTTGTGCCGAAATTTATATATTCTTTTTTTCGCATACATTATTTAATTGAAACGAGTGACCTACATATATATACGGGGTCTTTATAAATGATTGTAACAATCGTAGGTGCTTAGAAATTTTTTTATCTTGTTGTTTCTTATGCAAAGTCTACAAATTTATAATTCCAGTCAATTATTATTATTCAATTTCTATCGGGATGACCAACCTAAACTCACAGTATCATTTGTTCAAATTGAAGTTTACACCAGAATATAAATATTTTATAGTCTAACGCCAACTGCGTTGTTAAAATCATTTATAGAGACCCTGTACCTATGAGTAATGAAAAATAGTAAGAAACTTTTAGCACAATACATTGAATTCTTACAAAATAATTATTTGACTCGTCACTGATTTCGTAATTGGATTCTTATTTATTTATTGTGTAATCGATCCTAAAAATAAAAGTCATTGGTGGCCAATAGAATATAGAATGACCTAAATATCCATTTGTTACATTGAGGATGTTATTTTTATCATGGTACGGTACATTTTGGAGTATTGCCAAGAATTTCGAATAGGAATAGAAAACATTGGAAGCCTCACCCGAATATTGCCAATTTCAACTCTCAACGTCAACAAATATTGGAATTTAATTAGTAAATTTTTTCTCTGAGCTTGTGGTACCTAATTAAGAACTTTTACAAATACTTATAGATATTTTTAAATTTTGAATATCGTGTATCATCACACAAAATGGAATCGGAAAATAATGAAAAAGTGATTTCCCAAGACATTCGAGAAACAATATGAGGAACATAAAAACATTTTCCGAAGTTTTTGTGTGTTATGACATAAATTTCACAATGGATATCAAATATATCAGCATTATGCATATGCACTTTTCAAAGAATTAATTATGTTTAAAACAAAAAATTAATTCGAAGAAAAAATAATTATCTTTTTGGAACTTGAAAGCAGAATAGGGAAAATAGATCTCACAAATTCTGCAATGAGTTGAGTACCACATTGTACTGTGGTGCGATACAAGTTCACAGTAGATCAGAATTGAATTCTATTTTTTTGATGATAATAATAGCATTTTTTTTGGATAGGCGGATAAAGAAAAGAAGATCAGAAGAAGAAGGAAGACGCAGGAGAAGCCCCAGCTGCTGCACCTGCTCCAGCCGCCGAATCTAGAGCATCATCCAAGAGTTCTTCAAGAAGGCCAAACGCTCTGGTTCCAATGTGTTCTCTATGTTCTCCCAGGCTCAAGTTGCCGAGTTCAAAGAAGCCTTCCAGCTTATGGACCACGACAAAGACGGTAAATACCCCACAATCAAAATTTATTTGGGGAGTTAATTTTATAAAGAAGAGAATATTGAGGTCTACAGCAAATTAAAAGATGAAAGCAGTTGGTAGACTAAGATTAAAATCTCATTAAAATTAAGAGATTAAAATCTCATTAAAATTGAGAAAATATGAGTTTAGAATCACTCTTTGTCAGACGAGACGTTGTCACTTCAACGTAAAAGTCGTGAAAAGAACGCTTTTCTTACAATGTCAATTTAGAGCCGTTTTTCATAATCATCCCTCAAGGTGAGGGTGAATTGAGTGTCAGACCGCGCACTTGAATTTCTGTACCCGTTTCTTAATGACTCAGTGAGTGAGTGCGATATATGCCAGCCTCAACTTGAGGGAAGGCTCTAGCACCCATGAAATGAGTATGAAACGGCTACAGCTGGTCAAGGGGGATCTGAACACTCACACTCACCTTGAGGGATGACTATGAATACGGACCTTGTTTCTGGAATGAGGACTTAAAAAAGGGAAACAGAGAAATGTTTTGACTTGATCAAGTCGAAAACGGTATCGAGTAGTTTTGTTTCACAGAACCCCAAAGGGAAATCCGCATATCTTGGTAAATTTGACAGAGTTGAGGTTTTATATTATTTCGGAACGTTTCTAAATTGCAGATAATTAAATGTCCACTGACCCCGAATAGCATCAAATAGAAGGATGCTTAGAGCTCTATTCAGTAACCTTATCCTACTTGAACCCTTTCTGCACTTAATTCGATGTCTAAAACTATTTTTATACTGTAATGGGTGATGTTAAAATCTTTTTTTCCAGGAATCATCACCAAACCCCTTGAGGGCCACCTTCGACGCTGTCGGAAACTCTCCACAGAAAAGAGTTGGACGAGATGCTCAATGAAGCCCCTGGACCATTGAACTTCACTCAATTGTTGGGTCTCTTCGGAAACCGCATGGCCGACTCCGGTGGCACTGACGACGATGAAGTCGTAGTAGCTGCTTTCAAATCTTTCGATGACGGTGCACCATTGACAGTGAGAAGTAAGTAAAAATGTTGCATTCGGGATTTTGTTTTCAAAAAACTTTCTTTTGAAGAAATTCGTAATTGTCTGTTTCGATATTGGAATAAAAGAGAACAAGGGGTAATCCATCGGTTTAGGCATGTAAGATGGCGGCGGTCCGCCAGTCACAGCAACGTTGCCAAGTACGACGATTTATTTATTTATTTATTTATTAAATAATAACAAGAGTTGAGGTTAAACCTATAAACTCAATACAAAAGAAAAATGGAAATATTCGAGAAGCTATACAAAAAAGTCAAAGAAATTAAACTTCGAGTAGTGGTTAATCTTCAAGCTGGCCAAACGATTCATCGTGTGTGAAGAAATGGCTACTGGCAGTTGTCCTGAGATTATCCTTCGCAAGTTGTAGCAGTGTCCTCTATTCTGTTTGAGAGGAAAGTGGAATACCTTGTATGTACTGAAGAGAGTATGAAGTGCTCGACGAGTATCATCGAGGAAAAAATATAATGATGTATATCTTATGAGCAGTTTGAAATGGGCGGATGTAGCCAGTCTCAGTTATCAGTGTGAAAAACCAGAATTTTGTAGTTGAACAAAACAAAATATCAGAAATTTGGAGGATAGTGGTTGTATAGTAGAGTGAAGCAGTGGCCAAACATGGAGATTATTCAGATTTTAGGGGAGTCATGAAGTTTTTGGGTCGAACATACTATAGTTGGGACACCTTGTAATACTTGATAGTAAGATTAGATTCACCAGCGTTTTGACGGTTCTTCAACTCAGCACGAAGAAAGTTAAGGGCGGAAACTTGTTTCTCGTCTTATCGTCATATATGGTTATATCGCGGAAGCTATGATGATCCTTTAATTTGGATTTATTTCTCAGAATGGTCAATACAAAATCAGGCGATGTGAAAGTGGCTCGTATCCACCTTGGTTGCTACTATCTTTGTTGGATGGTAACCGAGTTGAACTGTTGAGGGTCTCACTGGCACCGCTGAATGTATTCAACCATATCTCGAACGGTAGCACATCAGACAAGTTGTCTTCTCAGGTAGATTGCATATAATGATATTGTGAGATTTTTTTACGCGATTCAGAATTCTACCATATCATCTTGAATTGAAAGATGGGAGGTGCTAGAAGCAGATGAAAGATTATCTAATTTGAGGAAACTGTATCAATTTCATCGCTTATGCTAAGTTATCTTGATGTAAGTTCACAATTTCTGATTGACAAGTTTCAATTGCGCTTTGATGTTCGGTATTATTCGCTATGCTCAGCGATTTTTGCGGTGCAAATTGAAAGTTGATTAAAAAGGTCGTCTGACGCTTTTCGATGCGTTCCACACACTTGCTGCGACCTTTTGAATGTTTTTCTAGAAGGGTATTGAAATGCGAGCTGTGATTGCATGTTAACACTATCGGACGAAGCCTGCTGAGCTAACTGATGACGAGAGCCAGAGGTATTACCTCGCAATTTTCTCTCCTGCGACATTATGAGGAAACCTAGGAAGAAGGAATAGGGATGACAGTTAGACTCTTCACTTCAATGGGCCGCTAATGAAGACTTAAAACAGATTCGGATGGCCACGATCGAAAGGAACTCAGGTGGGAACAGTAGATATTGGGAATACACGAAAATTTTTAGGTTGAAGAAACAAAGTCGTCAACTATATCCCCGACGACCAGAGTGCAACTGCTGCCGAAATCGCCAAGCGAAGCGATGCGACATGCAGAAGAGGAAGGGATTGTCAAGGTCACCGGTTTTGTATATTCGTCAGCTGTTCGAGTGTACGAGAAAATGAAATATAAACAAAAGCAATGAATTATTTCATAAAATTTTGAAAAAATTATCAAATCTGATAAATATAAGGTGAACCCAACTTAAGTGTAAAAAGACTTACATTTATGAAATTGAATTGTTCAATTTCAACTTGCGAATAACTGATAATGAGCGAATTGCATAGAAACTGATAATACACGTCTGTTCTTCTCGAACGTTCAACGACGAATACTTGTATTTGAATAAGAATCCGATGAACTTGCAAAAAGGGCATCAAGGTTCACCTGCTGGACCTGAGCCTTTCTGTGGATTTGGAAAAGGTCTTTATAAGGCAGCAGACCAGCAATGGGAATTGAATTACAGAATAACCTTCTGGGAAAGCAGCCCTGTCCTTACTCAGTCCAAAAAATACGTGAAGATTTAGCCAGAAAGTTCGTGAAGCTGTCACGACCTGAGCTTTGGTGATGGTGCGATTGCTGACAGGGTACTGTCGGTACCCACATCATTTTTACCGTATGGGAAAGTCAGCGGATGAGTTTTGCAAGCTTTGTGGATCAGAAACAGAAACAGCTGAATGCATGGTATACAAGTATCCAGAGCTGGCTTCGCATATAACAATTTATAGGGTAAACCCGGTCCTGGACACCCAAGAGGTAACGTCCAAGGATTCTAAAGAGGTTGTCGGTGTTATCAACGCCATTGATGGGTAGAGAACAAAAGAACTACAAGGTCGCAGCTCCCGGAAGGCTAACCTGGTCATAACTTTCCCAGTTCTTATAATAATAATATTGCCATCCCCAGCTAAATATCAATTCTTTTTCAGATTCAGACACGCCCTGATGACCTGGGGAGACAGATTCTCCGCCAAGGAGGTTGACGATGCCTTCGACGCCATGGAAATCGATGACAACGGCAGAATCGACACCCAAGCCCTCATCACCCTTCTCACTGCCTCCCAAGAAGAAGGCGAAGAAGGTGGTGAAGCCGCCTAAGACTAAAATCTCAATTAGAAATAATCGAATTATCATTTTAATCTTTAAGTTCTCGTTGTAGATGGTACGGCTTGCCAATCCTTTCTGTCAACTCCCTATAACGAGCACACTCTCTTCTCTTCTGTGTAATGAACATAAAAAATTTGAACTTGTTATTCACATAGTTTCGTACAAGAAATTTTTATTGAATGATGTAATTTATGGGCTATATTCTGAAACATCATACTTGAGTCGCTAGGACCACATAACATCGTGTGCGACTGCAAATAAATCATATTTTGTATATTTTCGTTTCATTTGTTATGTTAACCACAATAAATAAAAGAGACATTATTTCTTTTAATTTCTAAATTGAGGTTAGGACATAAGGGCAAGTATGTAAAATTAACTAAAAAAAGGCGGGTATAGTAGTGGTAAAAAAAACTATTTAAAACTAGAAATAAGAAGCTCTTTTTCAAATGAACTGCAATTAGTGAAAAATCCACGAAATGGCAACACTGTATTGAATATATAGCGTAGCAAAAATAAACGTAACTCGTCAATAATTCTTGCACGAAGAATTATTAAGGAAAATCCTGGTACCTATTCTTTAATATATTTGATATTTCTCACCCCTACGCCCCGCACCCCTCTACTTTATTTTTCAAATGGAATATATGGGTTGTGGTACATCAAATGAAAGGTAATTTGATTACCTATTCAGAGATGTGGACTAAAAGTGAAGTTGGTTGTGCCGTTTTTCAATTAAAAATCAGCAAATAGTTCATAATTTGTGATTGAAGAGTCCTGCGATCAGACATTACTCTTTTACTTATTATAGTTAAGGGGAATTTACGAATCCATGGATCTGTAATTTTGAAAATTGGTCTACCTATGCTTGTTTGAAATCTCTTACCTTCTACGCCTCACACCTTTTTTTTTCAAATAGGAATATATGGATTGTGAACTATCAAATGAAATTAGTCGGTAATAAAATTACCTTTCATTTGATGTATCACAATCAATAAACATATTTCTATTGAAAAAAAATGGAGGGGAGTGGGGCATAGGGTGAGAGATTTCAAATTCAAAAGGCATAGGAAGACCTGCTTTCCCTTCGCTGGAGATTGCCAACGAACTTTACAAACTAAACCTCGGAAATGTACCAAAAAAACAAGATCTAGACCTGAATTTCTAAGGCAATAACACAACGTGAAAACAGACAAATATAAGTTTCTATTTACAATAAAATATAAAACAGTTATATTATCAGGAATGTTAATATTTACATTCAATCCTTCTTTGGTCTAAAACCAAAAATAGCCGATCCCACACGAACATTTGTACTTCCCATTTTAATCTGCAAAAAATTCAACATTAATGTTGATTTATACTACTTCAAATCGCTGAATGCTTTTGTTATGGAATTTTGACGATTGTTTGGAATATTTAAGTAGGGAAACAAAAAACAACGATTGTCTATCTTATTACCTGAGCTGAATGTGAAAAAATTTTGATGAAAAGAAGCACCTATATGATAAAATAAAGAAGCTATGGTAAAAACTAATGTACAACCTAATAATTCACTCTTTATATCGGGATAATAAATAATAATATTATTGTTCATTTTATAATGTCAAGGGTACTCACTGCATTTTCAAAATCGCCTGACATTCCCATGGAGAGTTCGAATTCATTTTCTGGGATATTGAATTTCTGACATACTTCTTTCCTACATTGAATGAGCTTGAGAAAGTCCGGATTTTCGGCTTCTTTTGAGTGATCTGTGTCTCCAATCGTCATCAAGCCATCAACTTGTAGATTTGGACATTCATTCTTAACATATTCAACCATATCGACTATCTCAGTAGGAGTGCATCCACTCTTTGCTACGAAAAATGATAACGATATGCAGTAGTCAGGTACATGAGGAAAACTTCACTGTTGATTATATAAATACAGATTTGAAGAATATTTACCCTTTTCTCCACTTGTATTGACTTGTATGAAAACTCTCAGTTTGGAATTTTCTCCATCACTGGTAGACAAACTATTGCTCAGTTTCTTAGCTAATTTTTGAGAATCTAAAGTCTCAATTATGTACAGATTTGGCAGATTGACTATTTGTTTCACCTTGTTCGACTGAAGGTGTCCAATGAAATGCCACTTTATTTCTTTACATTTCTCGAGAATCAGTTTGTTCTCGGCTTTCTCTACTAGTTCTTGAACATAGTTCTCACCGAAATGTCTTTGGCCTGCTTCATATGCTTCTAAGATGGATTCAACAGGTTTGGTTTTTGAAACTGCTACTAATCTTGGATTAACTTCTCCGAATTCCTTGAAACATAATTGGTGGATTGAAATATTTGAAATATAAATAAATTATTGTTTAAGGATGAAGATTATACCTTTGGTCGTTTGCTATATGCCTCTTCAATCCTTGATAAAACGAATTTTAGACCCTGTTTTATTTCTGATTCTGTCATCGTTTTTAGCATTATATAGTTTTCAGTTCAGTTTTCCAATTTTCACTTTCTTTTTTCCCTTATCAAATTATAAACAAAAAGTTAACCTAATAATGACCTTCTTTGTGCTGTAATAAGTAGTTTTCTTCCTTGTTAGCAGTTTTCTTTCTTGACAGTAGTTTTCTTTTTTGTAAACAGTTATCTTCCTCGTAAACAGTTTTCTTCCATGTAAACAGTTTTCTTCCGTGTCAGCTGTTTTCAAAAGTAAAACTTCGGCTTCTAAGCAGAAGATGGCGAAGCATACGACTACAGTAGTGCACTGTAACGATACAGTGTTCTTTATCTCTCTTCCTCAGTCAGCGCCATCTACTGACTGCTTTTGATTATGTATTACAGTAGGCCTCCAGAAGATGACGCCACATTTTCAATTCATGAATTTATTTTCAGTTCATACTATTATAATTACTGCTAATATTTTTTGAATGAAAGAGTCAGTTAAGTTTACAATTATGTACTTAGAAACCAATCTAATCTATAAATTTTGTCAGTATCTAAGTACCTACTATTGTCTTGAAATACGTCAGTTGGTTTAAGTTCGTGAATACCTAATCAGGTCAGTTAGTTCCGTGGTTATAAATTTTGAAAATTTTAAATTCCACGGATTACAATTCAAGAAAATAATTTTGGAATATGAAAATATTTATTCATTATAGGAACAAGGGAAAAAAGGATTCGATTTTAGCAAGAGGTAATGTTGTCTCACGACGGAAAGCGGAATTTCTGTGATAGAAAAAACGACGATTTAATAGTGGAAGAAATATAATTTTTCACGAAATTATTTTTTTCCCGAGAAAGAAGTGAGTATAGTCCGTTTAAGAATTATTGACATCGAAGCATGCCATGAACGTCCAGTCGGGGCTTTATTTCTAGTTACTAAAAAGTCACTAAAAATTTCTGTGGGTTCATCAGTCAAAGAAGGGAAATAAATAAACATAACCTAAAAACACATTTAATACAATATTTTTGTTTTCCAAAGCAACTTTTTGAGCTTGAGAATGTTCCTGATTCTTAAATACCATTAGGATTGTGTAAATCTCTATACCTACCAGAAGTATATAATTTCTGACACTGTATTGACAAATTTTCGTATTTACCATCAATTGCAGCTGAAGAGCGAGGAAACCAGAATAGGTATAGCCCCTAAGCTTATGAATATCATGAAAAATAAACAGTCATTTATTATTTCAGTCCAGTTCAATCAATGGGATTCAGGTTCTATTACTATATCGCTGCCTCAATAAATAAAACTATAACTATCGAAGTACTCTAATGAGATGTCATTCATAATTCACCCATGAAGATTGAGACTCTATTGAAGATAATTAAGATAAATGTTCTTTTTCTCTGACAAACTTTCATAATTATAACTAAAAATGATTGTGTTCAACTCAAATTCAACTGAGTTAGCCAAACTGGTGAAACGAAACAGTAAGAACTTGTTGATATTCTGAAATGTGTGGCCAAATTCGTTAATTGGTTATACATAATAAGACAAAAACACTAATAAAAGAATCTATTCAGTGGGCATGTTAAT
The DNA here is from genome assembly GCA_013421045.1 of Propylea japonica. Taxonomy (NCBI): domain Eukaryota; kingdom Metazoa; phylum Arthropoda; class Insecta; order Coleoptera; family Coccinellidae; genus Propylea; species Propylea japonica. Next base: position 70,878,723 of record CM024239.1, on the reverse strand, counting down.
TGTATAACTTTAATAAACTTTCACCTCACCGATTCTGTTTGTTTCAGTAAGAGGAATATTTCATTGGATAGCTAAAAAATAAACAGAGCTTGTTTGGCAAAGGTGTTAAAATTCAATGAAGTGAAAAAATGTGGACCACAAGATGTTATAATTTTTGTATGAAATTCATATTTGTTTCAGAATATACTATTGCACAGATTTAATAATGATTTCATTCATGTATATGCTTAGAATATTATGAATAGAGAAATGGTGAATATTTTGGCTTTTAATGGAAACGATTGTCAATTTAGCTTTATTTAGGTCTTGTCGGTATTATTTTAGATAAAAGTTGATTGAGTTCCTTTGAGTGTTGGAAATACAGAGAAAGCAAAAGTTAAAGTTTTAGCATAAAATCTTTATTTCAATCCTTACCATATTGGTAAGAAACACACTTATTCAACATTTCCTAAAACTGACAATTTACAGTGAAAAACTAAAATAAGCTTCTGTACAAAATTGAGAAATTAATTCAGAACATTATTCCAAAATTTTATGGTTAATTGGAGACAGAAATATTATATGCAATCATAGATTAATTGAAAATAATTATTAAAAGTACAGTGGAATACTTATAATAGACTTATACATTTTACTATTTATTTACATATTAGAATTATCTTCTAAATGCAGTGCTCCAAAGCGAACATAACATGTAAAATAACTGTGACAGTAAACATTAAAATTGTATTAACAATTCAACTTTCTATAAAATCCAACAAAGGATTTAAGTATTCCTAAGTTGATCAATTATAGGAAACTTATGTTCTTGTAACCATTGCCGAATTACTTTTTTACGAGAAGCAGTCGTAGGTATTTAATCAACTCTGATTGAATGATATGGTGCATTATTCACACTTTGTATCAAATAACTGCAGAGAAGGTATTAATTGTTCAGTAATCCATTAATGAAATAGTTCCCCATTTATTGTCTTATGGTAATCCGTATTATTGATACCACTGTCAAGAATTAGATCACATCCAGGTAAAAATCTATCAAATTGTGTACCTCCTGCCTTCACCTATGAATATACTAGGCAAACCTTTAGGATTACTTTCTAATATCCACTGGCGGATTTGACTGCCACTTTCAAATATCCATGTTCATCTAGATAAACAAATTTTTCATTTTCTCTCAAGTATTCAAGATATTTACCACAAAACCGTATATTCACGATATCTTTAAGTTTATCAATAAGAATTTTCCTTCGATCAACTTTCTCATGCTTGTAACCAATTTTTTTGATTATTAAAGTGTTGACTTCAAATGATCGAAATCCAGGTGCTTTTTAGCCAGTTCAAAAATGATATCCAAAGTGAGATACTCGTTGTTTTTGATTTTAGAAAAAATAATGTCGTTTAATGTCTCTTTGAAGGTATAATCATGTGGAATAGGTTTCCTTCCAGTGCTAACTCTGGCTCTACCAACTTGCCTTCTACTTTTTTCTCCGAAATTCTAGGACAGTTCTAGGAGAAATCTGAAATTTTAAAACTCATTACTTAATCAGAAAACACATTGTACATGATCGTTTACCTGAAATACCAGCACAATGCGTTTAATACTAGCAGAAATATCTGCTGAATCCCTAAAGAACTCGTAGTAACACCGATACACTGCCTGGCGTTCTCTTGCAGTAAGGTGAGAGGTATCTGGTTGTATTCCGGCCATTATCAATTCAGTAATCAAATCAAAGTAGATTTAAGAGATATTTAAATCCACTTGCCGATTAAATCAAGAATATTCACCAATAAATTCGAAATATCATCATTCATCAATGGTTAACTCAACTGGAAAAAGTCAAAGTCAGTGATATTTTCAACACCAACCTAAAATCGGCAAATCGAAATTTACTGAACGGGACCGATACCAACATATTTTCGATTTCCCACAGCCACCCCGAGATGTCAATCATTCTTAAACGGACTATAGGTACTTCTTTCCCGGAATAGGATATACTTACACTCACTTTTGTCCCGGGGAAAACAGTATCTAATATCGCGAAAATAGTTATTTTTGTGTGCATAAAATGAGTGTTTTTTTCGTGGCACATGAGAGTGTCAATTTTTGGCCGAGCCCGCATGGTGATGCAAAAAATTCAAACAAATGTGCCATAAAACACGAATTTTATACGCACGAAATACAAACAACATTTTTTGTACAACTGTGAATGTGAATTAAATGTCTGAAATATAATTATTAAAGATTGAAAGAAGAATAATTTTTTTTTGGAATTACCCCGCTAAGTCCTTTGGCTCGAAACGCCCCTGCTTTTATATCAATATTACGTCGGGAAAATCCCCATAATCAAAACGCCCCTGTACCTCTTCCCGATTTCAGCATCACCCATAAACCAACGGTATAATAAAAGTTCTCCATAATAGCTTAGTCATTTCAGCATAAGCGGAAATCGTCAAATACTGTTCATGGAGATGAAACAAAAAGGGGAGGGGGTAATGGTTGCTCCGTAACATCGTTCATGTCATACATAAATACACAAAGGACCACGACATTATTCCCATACATGAACGGGAGAAAATCAACCCCTAAACGAGAGAAAAATAGGGTTGTCGTGCTTGTATATAACGTAGTTGGCCTGTATGAGGTCGCCGGCATGACAAGGCGCTAGGGCACCCCTGACAATTGACAGCCCTAAACTCATTATTGTAACAAAAGACTGTCATTTCTGCATAAAAGCTCATTAAATCTGGTTGCTATCGTTACAACTTAATCAAGCGATGTGCGGTCAGAGTTCCCGTAGGAAATCGGGAATAAAGCGGTGATGTTGAAAACATTTCGAGGTTGCCCGTTGGGTTTTGGATGCTTAAACTCGGTGGGATTTCTATTTTGTGTTGGTTTTTTTATTCTGTCGGGAAGTACCGGGAATGGGTTAAATAAAAGGGTGCTTTCGGCAGTGGCGTAACTAGGTACCTACTTATACATTAAGAGCCCCATTGAAGGGAACAGTTAAGAACATCAGGATTGTAAAATATTTTGACTTCACTATGTCCCTCGTCTCAATTTCCACCAATCGTAAACGCGCAATTTTGAATTACAATTATTATTAATTTTTTAAGTATAATTAATTCAAATCGCTATTGTTCAGTTTCTAAGTATTCTTCCTGAGAAAACGAATTCTAAATATTATACATTTCCATGCCTTTCCTCAAGCTAGGGATACATTTCGTGTTTGGGTAGAAGAGAAATCGAGGAGTAAAGTGACAAAGTGTAGATGGATCGACGAAAATCCTGGCAACTGAAACTTAAAATCTCGGTAAACCAGTCACAGGAAATATGAAAGTTTGCTCCTTGCATTTTGTAGATGACGATTATTTTTATCGGGGTAAGTGCGGATTATACAAAACTTGTAGGTTAGATTAGATTCATGGGCTTAATCGTTTACGATAAAGAAAAAATGACAAACAAAAAATTTTTTTGCCTTTAAGGAGGCTAACCTAACAAATTTTTGAAACATAGATAAATTGAATAAATCATCCCAGTCCACATGAAGAAGGTTCTGTGAGCCTATAAATTGAAGATTGTATTCATTTCGATGATTACTATTTTCAATTTGTCTATGTTTCATTTAACAGAGGTAGTTTTTGGAAAATACTGCTGTGTTTATCAGAAATCTTCCTATTGAATTTACTGCATGTGGCCGCAACATTTCATTTCGATTGGTCTCCTTTTGAGATATTGAGGAACCAAAATTTTGAATGGCCAAATTTTATAGAACATCCTGTATGATTTGGCTGAATAACGAACTTAACTACCCCATTTAGGAACCGAACTCATCCTGAAAATTTCAAGTCTCTAGGACAATAATACAAAAGTTAATGTGCTAACGGATGTGGGCGGACGGACATAATTGAATTTGACCACGGATTCGTCATCAGGGAGTCAAACCCTATCATTGGAGACCACTTTCCGCACAAAATTCGAAAATTGCAGATATTTGGACAAAACGATATATAACTCGTTTAAGTAGAACAAGCCTTCAAAACATATCAAATTCAATCAATTGTTTTGAACATTACATGTAGAGTTTTCTAGAGGTGTTATTTTGATATTCAAAGAAAAATGCCATTTTCAATATAAATGATGGGATGTTGTTAATTTCATCATAAAGCAGAAACTATGCCGTTAATAGTGGAAAACAACATCAGGCAAATGACCTCCACAACCACTCTCGCAGGACCATATCCTTTCAATGAAATTTTCCATAACCAACTCTCAAAGTGGCTGCCCTATGTCCTCGATAGGCTCCATATTTGAGGTCTTGAATCAACGGCTATTGGCGTAGACCTTCTCTTTCATGTGACTCCAAAGGAAGAAGTCGCAAGGTATTAAACCACAAGATATCGGTGGCCAATTGTGATTACCTCAATGGTTTCGTTGCTTGTGTGGCACGTAGCGCCGTCTTGTTGAAAGTAAACGTTGTCCAGATCAACACAATCCAAATTCGGCTATAAAAAATCATTGATCTTCTCTCGATAGCGCAATCCATTCACCGTAACTGTTGCTCCAGCCTCATTTTCGAAAAAGTATTCTGTTCTTGACCGACATGCACGGGTTTTATTCTTCACATCACAAACTTGTCCCAATAGCTCGAATTTTTTTACCAATTTCTTTATTGCGATCCGACAAGGTGCTTCATGACGACCCAAAATGTTCGAGTTTTACGAACTGTCTCTGCCAAATTTTCATCATTTTTATAGTGAATTTTAATTATTTCTGTGCGTTCTTGAAGCGTGTTTGTTCCATTTTCATAAATGGCGTAGTTTCCACTTGTCAAATGTCAAAAAATTACAGCTTCAAACGTGACATCTACCGAAATAGAGGGCTATTCAAATAACACTTCTTATTGGAAAACCCTCTATTAGTTTTATTGCTATTGGTCCTTTGAAAGGAAGAAGAAGTGCCATAAATGAAGAATAAATAGTGTTCGACAATGCTATATGACCAATTCAAAATGAAACAACAGCACTGTCAAGCAGATGCAGCATATAATAATCGTTCTTTTCTGCCATGACGCATACGAAAAACCAAATTCTTCGCAGTAAAATCTAAATGTTAAAAGAGACATTTTCAGGCTCAGATCATGAGAGAATTCGCAATTCAGGGCATGTTCTTCCTCGAGGCCGGTCGAAGTTCATAAAATAGAGACAATTCTCTAAAGCCCAGTGCAATTTCCAAGATTTAGCGCTATATTGATCGTCATTTGGAACTAAGGGGGCCGTTTTAAAAAGCTGAAAGCGTACTTTGCGATGCTCAACTGTTCGTTCTATGGTCCCCTGTGGATCGTCCATAAAATCATTGCTCTCTGGAGTTATTTCTCGATTTCCCGATGATCTGCGTTTTCCAGCGAAAAAGGAGGAAAAGGAGATTTATTCACATGAAAATGTCCGGAAGGAAATGAATATTCGGCTACATTAGCTGCAGGGAATTGGGGATATTTTAATTCATGTGGGTTGGTGGCTGGATGGCGTTGAATCATCAAATTTTAGTTAACTTTCTTGGAGCTGACCTCAGAGTAAAAGTAAGCCTAGAGTTGCCTTCACGCATTTGTTATGCAGCCAATTAAAATCTGTTTATACGCGCGAACAAACTTCCGGCGTTGGGAAATCGTGCCGTATGTTTATTCCGTATAGGAATAATTGGTTTACCGCTCTTTACTCTGATACAAACGGCTTTTGTTTGTTACAGATAATTCTATCAGTTTGGCAACTTATGCTCAGTTGCAGGAACGTCCATTAAATTTAAAGGTCCATTAAACCCTTAATCCTCCATTAGTTCCTTGTAATAATGGAGGATTAAGAGTTTAATGACCTTTAAATTTTAATGGACGTTCCTGCAACTGACACATTGTCTGGTAGTATTTAGTTTCTTGATGCGATGTGTTTACATTTTTATTTCGACTTGCCGTTCATAAACTGAATTATTTAAATGATTTGGTGTCAGTTCATTGTTGCTTGAGGCTATTCCGTTAATTATAGCAAGGGAAATTACGAAATGTTGTATTATATTCAGGAATTGGAGAAATGCAATTCTAACCAATTGTTTACTTCACCCGAGTGTGGCAGTTAAATGCTTTCCATTTCACTCTAATGCTTGGTTGATTACAATTCTGTACTATTCACGCGTAGGGGCATCTCTATGTTCATTTCTTACTCTGTAAATTGTAATTCTGTAATTTTGCCTAGCTATAATTACCGGAATACCCTTAAGCAACACTTAACTGCCACAAAATCAGTAAAATAATTCAGTTGATTAACGTCAAATCGAAATTAAAATGTAAAAACGACGCATTGAGTAACAAAACAGTAACAAACGGAGTTGCCAAACTTAATGAATAAAGATAAGGCACAAGGTCGCAACGCTGGAATGTTGTTCGGGTGCATGAACAGATTCTACTTGGCAGCGTCAACAATGCGTGAAGGCATCTCTAGGTTTACTTTTTACAATCGACTAATTTTATTCTCTGCTGTCATTGTTTGTATTCAGAATTAGTGCCTCCAACTTTTCAATGTCAATTGACAGATTTTAAAGTGACAATTGTGAGATTTTTATTTAATCTCAGTAGCACTATTTTTTTGACGTTGAAAATCAGCAACCTTATCTACTTTATTTCTATCATCTTCCACTCGGAACAGACTGAATATAATCTTAAATTTCGGAATAATACATAAAAACTTGTGACAACTTATGCAAAACTGACACATTGATAACCAATTATAAAAAAATGCACACAAATCCTAAGATCGAAGTAATCGAGTCTTCCTTTCTGTCCCTATTAGTTGTCAAATTACTCACGTGCCCTAAAACCATGTGTCATTCAATAAAACCCCAAAAAAACATCAAACCAGATAACGCGCTCACCCCTTATCTGCAATATATCAGCGCCAGAATTAACATCTTCCGAAAGAAGTTGAGATGAACCTTTTTTATCTTCCCCACCTCCATATTGCCTAAGCCCTGGCCGAAAACTTTTAAATTAAAGAAATTTCCATAAAAATTCATCACCGCTTTGGCACTTTTTTATAATCTCCTCTTAAAAGAACACGTTCCGCATTCCCTTCTAATCCCGATTTAGTTTCGGGAACATCTGTGGCATAAACAACGGTTTTTGGCAGTAAATAACTGGCTCGTGTTAGGTCTCGAGTGCTCTTCAGAAATTGATAAGATTACGGCTGAAACGGGAGTTACAAAGTGCGTGTGGTCTTGAATTGAGTTCGGGGAAAAACACACTTACTAATAAGATAAGATTGTACCTCAAGATTTTACACTTTCGAGAGAGTGTCAAGTCTTAAAGTTCTTGATCTTTTTTGGAAAATATTGTCATTCGGATAAGATACTCTATTTGGTTTCTAAAGCGAAATGGTGGATACATTTTAGGCTGATATTGAAATGTTGTACATATACTTATGTATTTGGTCGAATACATTGATTCCGCCATGATTTGTAGTGCAAATATCTTGGTTTCAAGGATATTTCGTTATTGTATGTTGGTACTTGGAACTTTTCTATAACACATTTATAAGAGCGTGTTTCCAAAGATTTCAGAGAAAAAATCATTTCAGAAATAATGGAAAAAAAATCATTACTTTTATCCGCTTCTTGTTGCGTTGTCAGATTATGGAGAAAAAACTTATAGAAATCACCGAAATCTGAAAATAAGAATTCCGTGCCACGGCGGGCATTCGTAGAACTATTAATATTGACATGGAAGGATTTGGTTGTATTGTTTATGTGTATATCTGCTTCATTAAAATTTGGCTTTTTCATCGATATATCAAAATTTCAGGAATCTTCAGTGAACGAGTGTATTACTGTGTACTTATATTATATTTTTATTTTTGTGAAGACGGTGGGTAAGGGCGTAGCCAGGGGGGGTTTTGGGGTTCAAACCCCCTCCGAAATGTTTCAGAGCTATTTTTTGTTGCAAAAATAATCTTTCATTTTGCACATAAACCAACTTATCTCCGAAAATCTAGTTAAAATTATTCATACCACTATGAATTCTCGAAAACAACAAATACTTGCTACAGAAAGCGACCCTCACAATTCCCGTCACCTACAAAGTCAATTGCCAAAATGTCAAAACCCCCCCGAAATTTTTTCCTGGCTACGCCCTTGACGGTGGGTGTTCCAATTTATTCCAGTCATAGTGAAAAATGAATTAGGTTAAAAGGCTGTTGAGCAAATTAAGTAAAACAATTTCGGTTGTTGAAAAGTTGAATTAACTTCATTTTATTATATTCAAACAGAATTTTTCTCTTCACAAAAGCATTCTTCAGTGGGTTTTTCTTTATTTAGATTTCATTGTCTCAACCTTTCAGTTCTACTACTAGAACTAGAACATTGCGGTTGTTCCTCCTTTCTGGTATCTTTTCTTACCAAGATAACCGTCCTAAAAATCAAGTAAAAATAATGGAATAAGAAGAATTCGTGACAAATTAAGGATATGAAATGGTTATAAGATTGAATAACTAAAATTGACACCATATTATAACTTATAAGTGTCATAAAGACATTTTTCAGGTGAAAAATAAGCCCAATTCATACTAAAATTCCTCAAATATGTAGACATAATTGACATATTTAGTTTATTTCATAATATACATTTTCTCCAACTAAGTTAATCTACAAAGTCGCAAACAATGAGATAACTTGACATATTTATGGCACAAACATCCTGTCCTCTTTTCACTTAATAATCCTTCACTCAAAAAAATGCTACAGATCTTTTTAAATGACGTTCTCATTGAAAATGAATGAAACTATATCATTGAAATTCATTAATTAACAATAAACTGATAAGATTCATACAAATTGACTTTGACTTATTTATTTCACAAATATGTTTATGTTTACGAATATAATCTCAATTGGTATAATTTGTATAATTATAATATCATCATTTTTAGTGTAAAAGTGATATGTTGCATCATACAGTCGGAGGATTTGCGAATATCGCGGTGATTCCTGATTGGTTGATTGAAAAACAAATATCACGAATTTGGACGGAGGATTTGCTTTCGGAAATAATGAAAGAAACTTTGAAATTTTATCGGAGAATTGTTTACTAATGAACCACTCACAAAACAAGATAATTAGGGGCCGTGGTATCTCGTGTTCCATTGGTGGATCAACATCAAATATAATTATTTCTAATAGAAGCTTTGAAGGCATTCTAATACGAGATTTAGAAGAATCATATTATCTCTATTTCGTCAAAATTCAATTTAATTCAATTGTCGTTTAGGAAATAGTGTGATATAACTTAATCGAGTATTTGTTATTTTCGAATTTTGAAAGATTTTGAATAATCCATTTTTCTAACTGATTGAACTGAAGACTGAACTTGTAATACTGAGGGTAGGAGTATGTGTATAGAGTCTGAATATCTCGACTAAATCGGTCAAATTGTTATCGAGTTATAATGATTTGAATATCATATACCAAGAATTTTTAAAACAGAAATCTAATGGGCTCAAAAGTTTATATTTAGCTACTTCAAAATTATTCGACTCGTGTGAAATCATTAGAAGACTTTCATAAAAAAAAATTTGATAAATATATTTTCGTGAAATTTGATACTTCCAAAACATTTGTGAAAGTATAAATTTTAAGGAATGATGTACTAGTCCATGGGCCAGCGCCTGTTTTTCATAATGTTCACAAACAATCTGAATATTTGTGAATAGCTTCAATTTGACGAGACGCCTTACTTTTTCCTCTACGAAAATTCTCGATAGTGAGGGTTAATACAGTATGGAGGCGTCAAAAGTGTTAAATGGGTGAATGTTCAAATATTTAATTAATAACAGCTATAGTTCGTTCACGAAAGGTTGAGCCGTCGGTTGGCCATGATAATTTGACATATTCCACTGTGTATATTAAAATTTTAGGTTAAGATGTTTATTTTTTGTCAGATTGATAAGCAATGTTGTCAATATTGCATAGAGTTGTATGATAACTCGCAAACTCGTCGGACGAGGCCGGGTACATTCGGCAACATTGAAGTTATTTTACGTTATGACAGCAAATACTGCCAACTTCAGATAAATTAAGAAACGCCTACTATGTGCTCAACCTTTCGTGAACGGAGTATACTTTATAAATTAAATCTTGAAACAATTTTATTACAAATTGAAAACAATAATTGTCCCACAAAAATGATGATTCTATCAAAGTGTCCCCCACTCCCAATATATCAACAACTAGGTCTAAAAAAATTAATACTAATTGGCTTATTTTTTCACTGTTTCTTAGCAAATATTTCCTTTATGAATTGGTCACATTGTCCTACAAATTGAGTGGTACGTTTTTCCAGTCCTACCTCAGAAATTGTACCACAGAATCCACAATTAAAAATGATTACTAACAATTGACAATTTCCGAGCGTAGGACTGGAAAAAAGTACCACTCAATTTGTAGGACAATGTGACCAGTTCATAAAGGAAATATTTGCTAAGCAACAGTGAAAAAATCAGCCGGTTAGTAATAATTTTTTTAGACCTAGTTGTTGTTATATGTTAGGAGTGGGGGACACTTTGATAGAATCATCATTTTTGTAGGACAGTTATTGTTTTCAATTTGTAATTAAATTGTTTCAAGATTTAATTTATAAAGTAGCTGTTAGTAATAAAATTTGAACCTTCATTCATTCAACACTTTTGACGCCTCCATACTGCATTAGCCCTCACTATCGAGAATTTTCGTAGAGGAAAAAGTTGGGCGTCTCGTCAAAATGAAGCTACTCACAAATATTCAGATTGTTAGTAATCATCATAAAAAACAGGCTCTGGCCCATTTGGTAGGATATATGACAAATTCTACAGTATTGATCCATATTTAGTAGAAATTTTGTGGAGTAATTCTTGTAGGTCAATTTGAGAATGTTTTCTAAACCCATATGATCAGGTCAGATTTTGTTCACAATTTTGTAATCATAAATAATGATTGCCAAATCTTGACTAGCTAACCTCCTCTGGCGCCAGCATGCGTATATTGAAAATCACAAAGACTAGAGGGCCAAACTTCACAATGCGACTTCTTTCATTTATAGAGCACCTTTGTGATTCTCGAGAGTATAACAGCTATGGCTATTGCAAGCCATTTGGGCCATAATAACAACCCCATTATTCGTCAATTTCTGCGTTCTGTGCCTTTCATGGGATATTGTTGGTCAGTGGCTTCTCTTTGTACAGAATAGCCTTTGTGAAATTGTATAGAAAATTAGTCATGCATTCACTAATCATTATATATAGGGTATTATATTGTGTTATAGTGAAGTGTCAGGCCTTATTGGAAGTTAATTTTATTATTAGCCACTTTGAAAGGTTTTTCACCCTGTATACTGCGTGCTTGAAAGTTTATTATTACCGTCTTAATTCTGCTGGGTTGCGCTCCAGTAACTACTCGATGTGACAAGGCATAAATAGACTCTCCGGCAAAATAATCGAAGCACTCAATAAATCGAAGAAGTTCGTTAATTCATAAAAGTGTTTGATTTCGATTTGATTGAATTTTTTTCTATTGTAAGTACAGTGGAACTTTCTTATAACGAACGTCTGTATAACTAATTTCTCTGTATAACGAATTTCTCTGTATAACGAATTTCGTACAAGACATTGCACCTATAATCCCAATTCCATGTTGAAAACACACTCTAAAATGAAGCAAATTCTCTCTATAACGAAATATTCAAAGAACATCCCTCTTTGATTGGGTATTGGTAAGAAGGTATAAGCGTGGGTTTTTTCCGAATTTTTTCCAGACGTACGTAATAAATCCCGACCTTAAACTAAATCATTACGGCGGACAGAGAGATCCTTCTGAAACAGTTTTACAAACAGCCTAACTAAAAGTTTAAATATTGGTTTTAATCACCCACCCAATAGCGAAATCTTCAATAATATGGCAAATTTGCCGATTTACATTTCTGTAGCCTTTATCAATCCATTTATTGGCACAGGATTTGTCTATTGATGTTGGCAACTCCTATTATGACGAGCGGTCAAAACAAAATATCAGGTTACTTGAAAATAAATCTCAAACTGAAACATTCTTCAAAATGTAAAAATCTTTATACATATTCTTTCTGTACAATAGAAAGACATTCCATCAAGTATGTTTGAGTAGGAGTTAGAAATTATAAAAAACATCAATACACCCGTATCTTCCTTGCGAAATGAAATCCTAATCAGGTTCTTGTCATGTGGTAAAGTTCTGATTTACGACTTCTTAAAAGCTTTTACGACCTAACCAAAATGACGGTTAATTATCCATATATCGCTGACTAGAAGTTGATAAACATCCCTGCCTTGTGGGTGGGATCTTGGATCCACATTTTCGTCATGGCTTGTCAAACCATCCAGTTTTCTGGGCCTGAGGAAACGCCAATTGGAATTCGATCTTTGTGTTAACCTGAACTTATGGATTTTCGAAAAAAAAAATTATTGTGCTAACTTTGTGCTGCTTCGTGTCGTTTTTTTCTTGATACCATGTGGCTCGAATATCAAAAAAATTCGCAAGCCCAGCACTTTTCGAATAATTGCTACACATGTACCTACCGAGTGGTGTAGTTTGAACTTTTCCGAAAGTTCCTCTAGTCTAGTTTCCTGAAAAATCGAAATTGAAACCCAGCAGTTTCGATTTGTGCGCTCAGTAATGAATGGAAAAAATTGTGCTACATTCGAAAATTCTTCAGATTATTCCGCAAACCATGTAAATAAAGCCATTTCATTTTTTTCGACGAAAATTGGTTATGCTGTAGTTGTGCCAAAGAATAAGAAAAATCAATGGATTGTATAAAAATTATTATAACTGGTTATTTACTGATTTGTCTCATTCTCCCCGTATAAGGGAGAAGTTGTTGAATTTTTCTGGAAATCTGAAAGGTATGAGGGGGTATAGCTATATCAATACCGATTTAATAAAACAATTTTCGTCGAAAATAATGAAAGTGCTCAGCTAACTGTTCTCTTACTGCATAATTTTGTAGGTGAACTACAAAGAAATTTGTTAAAATTACACAACTTCGCCTACGTTTAACACAATTTCTTGAACATGTTAATTTCGGAAAAAGCCTAAGTGTTGGGTTGACTTTTTTCATTTTCAGGATTGGCAGAAAATTTTAAGAATCTCCGTAGAAATATTCACCGCATAAAAAATCACGAATGTTGCACAAAATTTTTCTATTCATTATTTGAATGTCTATTATGGACTAGTATATTCTCATCTGTCATATAACATCGAGGTCTGGGGCAGGTCAATCGACTTCAGTAGAGTGTTCATCGCACAAAAACGTATTTTACGTATGATATTTGGACTCAGCTCACGAATGTCTTGTAAGCCAATTTTCACGATCATAAAATACTGACTGCTCCATGTATTTATATTTATAAATGTCTTCTCTACATCAAGGATAATGAAAAACAGTACGTTAAACTCTCTAGCTTCCACAACTATAATACAAGAAATGACAATTTGTTGTCCATACCGAAGCATAACACTAGCAAATTTGAAACATCTCCAATGTATATATGTGTTAAGTTATTCAATAAATTACCAGATAATATTAAAATTCTGTACAAAAATCGTTTTCGTACAGCCGTGAAGGCATTGTTGTGCGAGAAATGTTATTATAGTGTAGATGAATATTTCTGTGATAGTCTCTAAGGTTTCTGTGCGATCTTAATTTTTTTCTGTATTTTTTTGACCTATCCTATACATTGTAAAATGTCTCACAGGATGAATAAAGATTTATTATTATTATTTATTATTATTATTACTGAAAGGAAAAAAACGAAAGTGCTGGGCTAACTTTTTCTCAATTTCGATTTTCAGGAAACTTGAGGTATTCAATGCATGTGTAGCACAATTTTTTCAGTCAAAGGAATCCAGTTTTTCGAAAAGTAAATAAATAAATGAATAAATATATTAAAAGCCCAACAAAAATGTTTTCCAAAAGAATTTTGTGAAGGCTAACCTCAAAATTTACATATGAATTCAACTTTCCTAAAAAAAATCTTTGATCGACCTGAAAAATCTAGAATTTGAAGCTTATATATCCTATAGGAACTCAAAATGTAAACGGTCGGCCGTAGACACTTAATTTCTTGGACATTCGTACAAATAGAGATATTTCAGCGATCACAAATAAAACCAATGACGTTTATTTTTCATCCAACTGATCACCGATAATGGAATCATTTCAGTTCTGTCAGAGTGTGTTCGGTTAATCGAACAATAATAAAGTGAATCCCAAACGAAACATTCCCAGTACCTATTAAATAAATTTCAGCATTTCACAAACAATTAATTCCAAACCGTACAATATTCGAGATAATGGTAGTGCATTATCCACTCTATTATATGGCAGGGGCTGCATTGTGTCACTAGTTGCCTATAATGTTAACAACACATGACTCTTTACGGTCTGCTGATTTCTCCTCGAATATATATATCACTTCTGGCGCTTTACCATCGTTCGATTGCCCTGTGTTGGCTGCCCTGGTGCATGGGGTGGATGTCACGCACCCCCTGCAAAATATTGTGAGAGCGGGATTAGGAGATTGGCCCATGGAAAGATCTGAAATTGATCTTGTTCTAAACGAGGTTCGCTCTTTTAACATTTTAGTTTGAATCGCAGTCATTAATGAACTAGTTGATTAAACAACTGTATTTATAGGGAATCGCCATGGTACAAGATAACGATACAGATCAGTGCCAGAACCAGGTATTCGGATAAAGATATTTGTAACAACTGTCATATTTGAACGCGTTTAATTTAGAATACAAACCAGAAAATTAGCACTAATAATATAATAATAAAACTTTCCTAGACTACAGGGAAGGAAAACTGTGCAAAAATAAAAAAGCCTAAATTGGAAAACCTTGATATTTCGTAGAGCACAAAAGGATTCAGCTTGACTCAAATTCCTCATATCATGCATAATCAAAATAATCTGTTTTTCATCTCATATTCCACAAAAATGATCCATTTATCAAGCAGGCATGTAAACAAAAAAATCCTTCACGTGTACACCTTTCCACCAACTCAACAACTATAAAATAACCAGAAATAATTTGTTTTTCATAAACGTCAAAAGGTATAATTTCCAAAGAACAGAAACCACTCGAGGCATACAAAGGCACAAAATAACGATACAGATCAGTGCCAGAACCGTTCCAGGTATCCGAATAAGACATTTGTAACAATTGTCATATATTTAAACGCGTTTAATTTAGAATACAAACCAGAAAACTAGCATTTATAACTAGGTGTCAAAATAAAACTTTCCTAGACTACAGGGAAGGAAAACTGTGCAAAAATAAGACAAACTAAACTTGGAAACCTTAATATTTCGAAGAGGACAAAAGGATTCAGCTAGACTCAAATTCCCCATATCAGGCAACATCAAAACAGTCTGTTTTTTTATCTCATATTCCACAAAAATGATCAATTTATCAAGCAGGCAGGTAAACAAAAAAATCCTTCACGTGTGCACCTTTCCATCAACACAACAACTATAAAATAACCAGAAATAATTTGTTTTTCATAAACGTCAAAAGGTATAATTTCCAAAGAACAGAAACCACTTGAGGGTACAAAAGGCACAAAATAACGATACAGATCAGTGCCAGAACCGTTCCAGGTATTCGGATAAAGACATTTGTAACAATTGTCATATTTAACGCGTTTAATTTAGAATACAAACCAGAAAACTAGCGCTAATAACAAGGTGTCAAAATATAATGTCCCTAAACTGCAGGGGAGGATTGCCCTGGTGCCCGCTTGCACACTGCTGAAATGTTATAGTGAAACTACCCTTACGAGATTATTCTGGTGAAACGACTTTGTAACCGAAACCAAGATCGATGGCGTTTGGAAATTGAGAAGACATGACAAGGGAGGTATTCTGGGATTTGGTCCAGGTACGTATTCGGGTGAAAATTATTGAATCTTTTCTTTGCGAATTGAATTAGGGGTGATATTATGTTTGAATCCATTTTGGTTACTTGTTTATTCATCTGGTTTTTAGTTTTTCAATTTAATAACAGTGGAACTTCCCTATAACGAAAGCGCTAAATCCCCGAAAAAAATTCGTTATAAAGAAATTTCGTCATACAGAAAATTTGTTTCTTCAGTCGGCAATGTCGCGTTCGACTTCACTGATAAATTTAAGTTTATCATTTAAACTTATGCACTTCCTTTGCGAAATTTTCGCAAAACTTTCACACTAGCGTAATGGTTACATTGAAACCAAACAGCCAGGGGTTAATTTAAAAATGTTTCAGAAGGATCTCTCTGCCCGTCGTAATGATTTTGTTTGAGGTCGGGATTGATATCGTACGTCCGGAGAAATTTCGGAAAAAACCCACCCTAATACCTTCAAACCAATACCAATTCGAAGAGTGATATTCTTTGAATATGTCGTTATAGAGAGAATTCACTTCGTTTTAGAGGGCGTTTTTAACATGGAATTTGGATTCAAGTTGCAATGTTTTGGTCGAAATTCGTTATATAGACGTTCGTTATCGGGAAGTTCCACTGACTTGGTAGAGCAATAAGACTATCACCTCGAAACTTTGTACAGGAGAGTAGATTGATAAAAAATATATGAATTCAAAATCTCAGCCTGATCAGAATCACAAATTGGAAATCAAAAAATTAAGTCCTACCTATGAAAAAATCGTTAATTAAAAAATATCAAAATTTTATGGTTCTGATTTAACAACATTATCATTCACTTCAAATCTTGAAACTTGTTTTGATTCAATCCAAAGTTTTTTCATGAAAATATTAGAATTTGTTTTCGATATATGATGACAAACTTTTCTGTGGTTCTATTTTGCGTACTGCTTTGAATTGGCATTGAACATTTTTCTGCAAAATTTCAGTTCGATTGAATTGATAAATTTTTAATTATTCGAAAAAGCGATAATTTGGAGAGAAAATTAAATTCTATTGTTCTGATTATACGATCTTGCAAGAAGCCGAAGAATTTCATCTCTATTGGTCGGTTTTGTTCTGTTTGAGATATTGAAGAAAAAAATTTTGAATGGCCATATTTTATGGAACCCTGTATGATTTTTCTGGTTAACGAAATTAACTACGGCATATAAGAACCGATTCTACCATGAAATTCTCAAGTCTATAGGACCATCATTTCGAGAGTTATCGAATTATGCAGAGTGAATAATATTTAGAAACCGATCCGAACAATATCTAAACGATATCTATATTTTATTGATATTAAACATCTTCCGCAAAGTCTAAAAATAATTCCGTTTCGTCTTCTCAGAAAAATAATCATACATAACATTCCTTGATGAATTTTAATTGACAAACATTTCCATAACATCCGATTAAAGCAAATCAAAACACGTCTTCTGAAGTTGTTAAGAAAATCTATTCCTATAATTCGCAATTTATAGATCGTCTATCTTAACACTTTCGAAATCATCAACGACATTCGTAGCTCACGTAGGTCGTAATCTATATCCGGTCGTCTCCTTTATATTTCTTGTTTCCGTCAAAAGGGAGAACGCAGCAAGCACAGGCGTATTCAGAGGGGACAGCAAGGGGAGCAAGGCCCCCCTGATTTACATCATTCAAAAGAATTGTGATATCAGATCCATAGAATTTAACAGTTTCAGTTATCGATTTTTTACATATTTCAATTAATGAATAATTTCCAGAATATAATTCATATCGTGATGAGATTTTGCATTCATATGTTCAGTGTCAATCTCGATTCTTAAACAAAATTTCGAGGTAAAAACCTTTTTAATTTTTGAATTATTTTGTTTAGATATCTATAAAATATAAAAGAATGTGATTTCATGAAAATGTTCAGGAGTAATCTAAAAATGCGATATATACCAGGCGCCATGCCTTCCTCAAAACTAAGACCAGATACGCCAGTGGCAGCACGTGGTAGGGGCAGCGATGAAATTCATTAAAATAATGGTGGAATAACCATAAGTCGATTAAAATTCTTAACACTTTCCTAAATAAAATTTAAATTAACTCGCAGACGACTACGGCGTTAAAGATAAATTTAGAGAGATTATTATTGAGTACTTTCCACTTAGACTTAAGTGCATGAGTTTCTCTTCATAAACACAGGGTGATGTATTAAATTTTATGCGGGAATTGTGGGGTGTCGATTGATATCGAAGTCTAGGAGAAGAGAAATATTGTTTTGTATTCTTAGCTCTTAATGCTTTCGCGAATAGATGAGTTCCAAAATATACGTGATGAATTATAAATACCACGCTTTTAATAGAGGTGTAAAGTAATTGGTGTTTATTTGGAACATTATTGAAGCAATTTTCAGTGTTTCAGAAGAGAATTATTATTGGAAGAGAAAGTATCGTCGATGAATGATTATAAATAAAAAATAAGGAAAGCCGGGTGCTTTTGAGCACTCGTTCTTTGTTGGGAATTGTTAACTGAACACAGTAAGTAAATTATTGAAACATGTAATGAAAAGTGAAATTTGAATATTAAGTGATTTCAATAATGAATAATTATTAAAATCTTATGTCCCCTACGTAACATAACAATTGCCAATGATGAAAAAATTAAGAAGAGCCATGAGCAGGGTCTTCAGAGCGTTTATTGGAGGAGCAAAAAGGCTATCAACTCAAAATTTCGTATAGGACTTGAAATTAACATGAAATATATGAATGCGAAAATAATATTCTGTAAATTATTCAAAAAATGAAATATTTGTGTCGTAAAAAATCGATATCTAAAAATATCAAATTTTTTGGTTCTAATTTCACCATTTTTTTTTAATATTTGCATGGTCATTCACTACACAAACTTTATTCATTTCAATCGAAGTTCAAGAACAATGCTAACAACCATATAAGCTCATAAAACTTTTTAAACTGTGGCAGTGGTTTATTCGATAAGAAAAGGGCTAGTTTCTGCTCGAATGCCTTCCAAGCCAATATTTTACTCATATTTCAGTCCGACATATTATTTTCATTGACAATTTTCTTCCCAAAAATAACAAACACAAAGATATATCGCATGGAAAAAGTTCTTCATTCCAAACCTTATTCACGTTCAATAAGATTTATGCATAATCGAACCATTTCATTTTATATTGGAGTCAATTTCACACGTTACAATGCAAATTCTGGGAAAATGGGGAAAGGTCCGGAAAATATATTTCCCTAGGGTTATTCCGTTTGGTTTCCTTATTATGTATATCATTTATCTGAAGTCATACGTGATAATATTTCAGGATATATTTGACAGTTTTATGCCGTTCTGCCTTCCACATAGTATTGTATCAGATTTCCCAAGAAAAATGGGAAAAATTCTTGGTGAATTTACATTTCCCCTTCTTGGTTTTGAATTTTCTTTTCTCCATTTGTTATTCACAAAGTAATATTTCTTCCAATGATATCTGGCATTTTAATTCTTGTTTATTATTATACTGATTAGGTAGGTAGACTTTGTTGAAGCCGCTGAGCTCTCATTTTGAAGTCGTCGGAAAAATAATCTTATGTAGGGGAAGGGTGTACAAAATGAAAACAGTGGGGTAAAATGACTTAGCGCTTGTTTTTCCTCTAATCGACGTATAATTGCGATCAAAAACGAATATAGTGTTGCAAAAGATTTTGTAATTAACTTTCAGTATTGATTGGTCCCACTGGCGCAGCTAGGGGGAGGGGCTTTGGGGCTGCAGCCCCTCCCCCCAAATTTAATTTCTTCGTTATTTCTTTCTTCTTTATTTGTTGTATCATCAAAAATTGTTCAGTTCAGCCCCCCCCAAAACAAAATCCTGGCTGCGCCACTGAATTGGTCCATTGCATGATATACACGACGGATAATTGTCTTTTAGATCGAAAAGTTTTCGAAATGACGCAATGAAATCAGCTATAACTCTCGAGTGTTTTGAGAAGTGAATTGAAATTTTTATAATTGTTTAAGTTACTAATGGTTCTGAAATTATACCCTTCAGACCTCATTAATAAGTTGTCGTTTTTTTTCAAATTGTGTTTTGCTTCGCGAGTGACGTAGTGGGCTAAAATGACATGGGTCTGAGAGGAAAATTTGACATACAATATGTCTAGTTCAAAACACTCAACTCAAAATTTCGAATAGGCTCAGGAAGAAAATAAATGAAAAATGAATATTTCAGTAGAGAAAAAAAGAAAAGTAACAAAAAAGATTCCCACAAATTGGAGTCAGATGGAGAAAAAGAACACTTATTTTTGGACGAGAGGGAAGAAAATTTGGCGTGTATATATTGTACAAAAACTATACAAATGTTCCAAAAAGGGTGATATTCGGCTAGAATTCGTTTATATGGGTATAGTTAGCACATGACTTGGAAACCTGTATACTTAGATGAAATTATGTAATGTGTCATTTTACCCTTCGAGTGAGGTGAAATGAATTTATGCTCTCCATTTTCGTTATCAGCAACTAGAGAACAATATTTTGTTTCATGTCGAGAATGTATATATTATAGCTCAAAATATGGGCAATGTTTTTCGACAGTTTTTAGAAAAATACGATTTTTTCATTGAAATTTTTTGAGTTTTTCAAATGCATGTCATTTTGTACACCTTTCCCCTACTAAAGTGGGACTTCCCTATAACGAAAGCGCTTAATCCGCAAAAAATTCGTTATGAAGAAATTTCGTTATACAGAAAATTTGTTTCTATAGTCGGTAATGTCGCGGTAGACTTCACTGATGCTTGCTTTTAGACATTTTCGCACAACTGTTCACACTAGATTAATGGTTAGATTAAAACCAATGTAATGATTTAGTTTAAGGTCGGGATTTATTACGTACGTCCGGAAAAACCCACCCTTATACCATCTTACCAATACCCATTCAAAGCGTGATGAGAGTGTGTGATGAGAGAATATACTTCGTTTTAGATGGTGTTTTTAACATGGAATTTGGATTCAAGGTGCAATGTCTTGTATAAAATTCGTTGTACAGAAAAATTCGTTATATAGACGTTCGTTATAGGGAAGTTCCACTGTATGTACTGAAAATATGCATCATAACTGGATTTTAGCTAAAATATGAAACTACCGCTGAAGATGTCTTAAATATGCAAATGCATATAATCCGGTCTCTCCTGATCACCCATATTCCATACTCAATTCCATATTTGAAGAAAGGTGTCCCTAACTATCACGCTATATCAAACCCCTGCCTCCTAGATCCGATTACTGCTCATTTCGTAATATCGCAGGGCGCATCATTATCAGGGGGAGCAATCAAACTTTATTGGGAAATTCCCAGAGGAGAAATGATGCGGTGACGATCCCTTAAATTGCAACGCCACTTATTCGGCTAAAACGATTTGTCTCATCAGTCTGTACCTCCTTTCTCGGCTGAATGGAGGTCAGCATCCCCCAAGTTAATTCGGAAGCGATGCCACATGGCTGCTGAACATACAATTAATTTAGGGGGGAACGTAAGAAATCGGTTGTCAGGGGCGCTCGGGAAGAATGAAGGGGTTGCGCAGTGGAGGGTTCATTTTTGTCACGCTTATATAATGGATTGATTTGCTCCAATCTGGTAACGGAATTTTTATACTTTATTTTTAACAACTCTAAGATGTCTGATTCAGTTGTCATATTATCATATTGTCTATCGATGACATTGAAAATATTAGAAGGATGTTTTCTGGATCAGCGAATTATAATGCATTAATTCAATTCACGAGAAAATCGCGAAAAATTTTAAATATGGAGCCATTTTGAATACAGGAACTTCCCTATAACGAAAACGCTAAATCCGCAAAAAAATTCGTTGTACAGAAAATTTGTTTCTATAGTCGTCAATGTCGCTGTCGACTTCACTGATAAATTTAGGTTTATCATTCAAACTTAAGCATTTCCTTTAGATATTTTCGCACAACTTTCACTTAATGTAATGTAGATTGAAACCAAAAGCCAGGGGTGTATTTAGAACTGTTTCAGAAGGTTCTCTCTGCCCACCATAATAATTTAGTTTATGGTCGGGATTTATTACGATCGTCCGGGAAAAATCGGAAAAAAACCCACCCTTATACCTTCTTACCAATACCCATTCAAAGAGTGATGTTCCTTGGAAATTTCGTTATAGAGAGAATTTATTTCATTTTAGAGGGTGTTTTTAATATGGACTTTCGTTATAGGGAAGTTCCACTGTAGTAATTTAGGAAAGAACCAGTTACGCAAGCTATAGAGACAATGTTTTTTTGAGTGGACAATAGACATATTAGCTAGTCCCTTAAAGAGAAAAAAATTGAACTCTGGAATTAATTTTTGCGTTCAACTAGATAAAAAGAACCGAGCGTGTCATTTGAAATAAGAGTCTGACCATTATTCGTAGTACCTAGTTGTTTGAGAATTAATTATGATCACTCTATACATTCCAGAGTTCAATTTTTTTCTCTCATGGGACTATAATATATCTTATATGTCTACTCAAAAAAACAATGTCTGTATCGCTTGCGTAACTGGTTGCTTCAAAAATTACTATTTAAAATGACTCCATATTTTAAATTTTTCGCGATTTTCCGATAATTGGTGCATCAAATGTACAGAGTAATCTGAAGAAACTCATCATAATTTGAGCTTACCCTTTTTTGGGGTAATATATAGGGTGTCACATTTAAAAATTTTTAAACACTTTAAAGTGTAAATTTGGTCTGTATCTTTGTATTGGAACACCCTGTTTGTATGGAAATAGTTTTAAATTGTGCTTTTGATTACCCTACTTACACTTAGCACAGAAAAGATTCACAAAATATCATCATTAACACCCCCAAAATAACCATCACGTCAGTGTTGGGCCTCCGGTGTACAGGGTGTTTCTGAATTGATGCAAAAGATTTAAGGGTATGATTCCTCAGAATATTTTATGAAAGATATTTCAAACTTACAATTATATTTGAATTCTTCGTTCAACTCGTGATGAAAAAATCTCTCAGCTTTTTTTTCGTGATGGGTGGCGTTTTTATTCAAGAAAATTAAACATCATAAGTCGTATTTGTCGTTACTTCAACACATTATGTAGTAGAGATACTGCGTCAAGATGTTTTATTTTTTTACTTAAAAACGGAGCCCCACACGAAAAGAACGCTTGAGAGATTTTTCGTCATTAATTGAACGAATAATTAAAAAATAATTGTAAGTTCAAAAAATCTCAGTGGCGTATTTCAGAAACACCCTGTATAAAATAAGATACTAAATATAATACGTATTTCAAAACCATTACAGTACCTCATTGTAAAATAACTTGATACTCTCATCATACCGATAATTTTCAAAGGACATCATTTTAATAACTTCCTTTCTCGAATATCATCGTTATTTACGAAATTAAAAACATGTCATTTCTCATGATGAATAACTCTTTCAAAAATCGTTCCATTTTCGTCCGATCAGTTAATGGACAAACAAAATCCATGAATGAGCATCATTATTCTTAATTACGTATTTAGAATATTATTATTTCTAAACAATCTGGGGTCAAGAAGTTAATGCGAATCGTTCGAATTTACTCCTCGAAAAAACATGGAAAAATCGATCATCATGATTGCACATCAAATTATTGAATAATATCTTACTATACAATTTTTGTTCGAGATAAATGAGGATTTGTAATTATATCGAAGGTTGCTTGGCTGAATAAAATTACATAGGGATCATGTTTGGAAGTAATTAGGGCCGGATATGGAGACCTGACCCCATTTATCATAAATTTTATCGGAATATGTAATGGATCACGAACCGCAACTCTTTCAAATGTTGTATTACGCATATAAGTACGTTTTATTCATTGAGCGTAAGGTTCTTAGAGACGATACGAGATGTTTTCAAAAAGAAATGGAAATAATTCCATAATTATTATTGTAAAATGATGGCGATTGTTTTAAGCGAATTGTCAAGGATTTTTGAAACTCAATATGAGACAGCTACTTTATTATAAAGGGTTTTCCAATAAGAGGTGTTATTTTGAATAGCCCTCTATTTCGGTAGATGTCACGTTTGAAGCTGTCATTTTTGACATTTGACAAGAAACTACGCCATTAATAAAAATGGAACGATACAAGCCTCAAGAACGCACTGAAATTATTAAAATTCACTATAAAAATGGTGAAAATTTGAAAGAGACGGTTCGTAAAAACTCGAACATTTTAGGGTCGTCGTGAAGCACTTTGTCGGACCACAATAAAGGAATTGTTGGAAACATTCGAGCTGTTGGGACAAGTTAGTGATGTGAAGAATAAAACCTGTGCAGGTCGCTCAAGAACAGCCGCGAGTATTCCTGCTGTAGCCGAAAGTGTTGAAGAAAATCCAGGTGAATGGTTTGCGCTATCGAGAGATGATTGATGATTTTTATGGCCACAATTGGATAGTGTTGATCTGGATAACGTTTACTTTCATTAAGACTGCGCTATGTGTCACACAAGCAACGAAACCATTGATCTTTTGCGGGAAAATCTCTCGAAGAGGTGATCACAATTGGGCACCGAGATCTTGTGATTTAACACCTTGCGACTTCTTCCTTTGGGGCCTCGTGAAATAGAAGGTCTACGCCAATAGCCCAGCGTCGATTCAGGACCTCAAAGATGGAATTCGTGAGGCTATCGAGGACATAGGGCAGCCACTTTGCGATTTGGTTATGGAAAATGTCATTAAAAGAATATGGTCCTGTAAGCGTGGTAGTGGTGGTCATTTGCCTGATGTTATTCTCCACTATTAACCGCATAGCTTCTTCTTTATAATGAAATAAACATCCGATCATTTATTTTGAAAAATGGCATTTTTCTTTGAAAATCAAAATAACACCTCTTATTGGAAAACCTTTTAGCATTCCTGAATATTTTTCCATAAAAGCATGTTCTTCATCGTTTTACTTATACCTAAAACAGAATGCACTTAAATTTTTCCATTGGTATGAATATAATCGCTTCCATTTAGGCAAAACAAAATCGTATAGGGCATTCCATGAAATATTGCTATTCAAAATTTTTGTTCGTCGATTTCAGAAGCACACTGATCGAAATGAAATTCATGGCCCCATGCAAAATAGCCACGAAACGCCACATACAAAATGTAGTGGCCATAGTGTTAACAGGAATATTAAAATAAAATCCTTTTATTTCTACAACAAAATGTCCTATTCATGTGTATGATAATTTCTTTTGAGAATGAAAATTTTTATACTGAATATTCAGCAAAATTTTAGGAAAATCTCATATTCAGAACCATAGAATCTATTTTTTTTAACTATCCATTTTGGAATTCAGAATATGTAAATTCGATCCAGCTGAAATTTGCAGTTAAATTTTTAATACCAATTCAAAACTGTACGAAAAAATTTGTACGAGTTGAGTTAATACAACCATAGAAAAGTCTATCGTGATATCGAAAAAAAACCTAATTTTCCATTGGAAAAACTTTCGATAGAAATCGCGTTTGGGGGTGTAAATTGGCTAATAGAATGATAATGCAAAATTTCAGAAGTACAGTGGAATTTCCCTATAACGGACGTCTGTATGTATAACGAATTTCTCTCTATAACGAATTTCGTACAGGACATTGCACCTTGAATCTAAATTCCGTTTTAAAAACACCCTCTTAAACGAAGTAAATTCTCCCTATAACGAAATATTCAAAGAACATCACTCTTTGAATTGGTATTGGTGAGAAGGTATAAGGGTGGGTTTTATCCGAAATTTTTCTGGACGTACATTATAAATCCCGACCTTAAATTAAATTATTACGGCGGGTAGAGACCCTTCTGAAACAGTTTTAAATACACCCCTGGCTGTTTGGTACCAATCTAACCATTACGCTAGTGTGAAAGTTGTGCGAAAATGTCTAAAAGGTGCTTAAGTTTGAATGATAAACTTGAATTTATCAGTGAAGTCGACCGCGACATTGCCGACTATAGAAACAAATCTTCTTTATAACGAGATTTCCTTATAACGATTTTTTTGCGGATTTAGCGCTTTCGTTATAGGGAAGTTCCACTGTATTGTGAAATCAGAACCATATAATGTCGATACAAGTTATCAATTTTTTATTTTTCAGTTTTTAAATAATTTCCAGAATATTTTCCGATCGTGCTGAGATTCGAATTTAAATATTTAGTATCAACCTCAAGTCCTATACAAAATTTTGAGATAATAGTCTCATTGCTCCACCAAAGAACGAGCGCTCTAAAATACCTGCTCTGTGCTTTTGAATTTTCATTAATAGAAGTCGAGGTAGCTGACTTTCAGTGTATAATAATCGATTCTTTGATCGATGGTGAACCAACCATGGCAGTAATTCAAGAAACGAGAAAGATATATGTGATACTAATGAGAAAGAACCGAAGTGAGAAATGTTTGCGGCGAAATGAATTGTTTCCAGCATTTTTTGAGCACTCTCAAAATTATGAGCACCGCGAGAGGCCTGAAAAATCTAACTTATGCCCATTAGACAGATAATTAATGTCAAAGTCGCGGCTGGAATGATTTCTTCTTTGTTAAATTCGACGATACGAGATGACAAAACAAAAGACGAACGCGTAGCCCGGATCCACGGCCGTTTTGATTGATATAAAACAGACGACAGTGTAAAAAAGTGAACGTCGATCTCCGAAACAAACGAATACCGCAAGAATGCTGAATTTCGTTTTGTTTTTCCGTTGACTCGGTTTTGTTCTCTTTTTTTTTCGATCCGGTACTATTGTATTCTGACCGAGCGTTTTTCGGAATTATAAGTATTGGGTATTTAGGATTCCGCTGCTATGTCGCATTTTTATTCACTCAAGACCATTACAAGAGTATTTTCGTCGGACGACAACATAATAACGAGTGTTTTTGGAAATTTATTGCCCTATTATGATAAATCCGAATACTTACACCTCGACGGATAACTGTCACCGGTGAGCCTCAAAGGTTTTCCCGAGGAAAAAATTGAATTCCACTCAAAAGTTTTTTTTTTTTTAAATCCTAATTCAACGACGCTTCCAGTGTAAATAAACGCCTTTTATCCACGACTATTTTAAAATCCGTCCATTGTACGTCTCTGTGCTCGGCCTTAATAATACCCATTAATCACAAGGGAATAATGAGATTATAAATCACTGCTGTCAGATGCTTCATAGATTTAGCTTTGATATAATATTCTTTGAATTGGTATTTCTTCAGTATTCTAAAGTACTCCAACTAACAAATATGGGCATACCTTGTCAATCGAGAGCAAAATCTACTTTCATTATATCAATTAAAGCTTTTTTTATTACAAAATATACAATAACGTTCTCCAAAAATTTCTCATGTGTCAACTTGACTTTTTTCACGCTAGTCAAAGAAGGGTCTTGTCGCAGTCGCCAAATATTAAAATCTTCAAGACATATATTCAGTAATTCAGTAGTCGTGGATGAAGTATAGTATGCTACTGACCTATAATGGCTGTTATTCACTCGGTGATTAGGTCTACGGCTCGTGGCCAAAACTTCACCTCGCGAATAATAGCAATCATTATACGCTTGTTGCATAATATACTATTAAACGTATGGTAAACCAATATTAGGAAGCAGTAAATGCTCTTATGAATATGTGATATTTGGAAAAGTGAAAAATTTAAGAAAAGCTCTAAGAAGGTGCTTTTGAACGCCTATTCATTGGTGGAGCCATTACCTCAAAATTTTGTACAGGACTTGAGATTGATACTGAATATATGAATGCAAAGTCGGAAATCGGAATCATATTCTGAAAATTGGTCAAAAAATGAAAAAAAGGAAAAATCGATAACTGATTATATCAAAGTTCTATGGCTCTGATTCCGCAATCCTTTTGAAAAATTGGATGAGCACTAACTCGAAAGTTTGGTCATGGAAATAATAGAATTCCATAAATTTTTGTGTAGTGCTTTGAATTGGTATTGAACATATAACTGCAAAATTTCAAATTTTCAACTTTTGAATTATTTAGAAAAAATTAAATGCTATGATTCTGATATTGCGGTCCTTTGTCCTTTTTGATTCCGAAAGAAGGTGTGATATATTTCAGGCTCATTCTCACAAAAATATTTTTTGTTGCGAATTGTCTGTCCTCACTCGTATTATAAAAAAAATGTATCCTTCACTTCACATTTTCAAACCTATTTCTTCTCGTGTGTAAATCTAATACCTACGATTTCTTCCTATCATGAATAATATTCTATTGCATACGTGGCCTCGGTAGCGCAGTAGGCAGCGCGTAAGTCTCATAATCTTAAGGTCGTGAGTTCGATCCTCACCCGGGGCAAATTTTTTTCACATTTTCATCATTTCATAAAATTCATATTTTATGCACGATCTATTTTTAACCTGAAAAACTCTCAATCCCCACGACCCAAAAAGCACCCGAATCAAATTACTCCACTATCAGATCGATACAGGATAAAATACGCGTACTAATCCAACATGATTAGGTCCACCTCGCGACAGGATAACCAACAAAATTAGATATAAATTGCGCCCTCATGGGACCATACGTTGTCGGGGCAAACAAATTTCTCCGTTAATCTCAATATAATGGAACTATAAGTGACAGATTAGCGAACGAAGCGCCCATGAACGAAACGTTAATATCGCTGATACGGTTTGTTGTTGATACAGGCGTTATTTCGGGCAACCCTATTAATTAAACAATGAGCCCTATTCCTACAGGATAAATATGCAGCGAGATGGCTTTCCTCGGTGGAAGCATAGGGTGGTTACCCTAAAACTATAGGATGAGAACTGATAAGTCTGACTTTTGAAAAAAAATTCATCATTTTTACCAAAGGATTATTATGAGGTTTGTTAAAAAATGGATGAGAATTTCATAAATCATTATAATTTGAGAAAATTATTTCACCCAAAGGAACTCAATGCAAAAACCCATATGACTTCACCGCACTAGTAAAATTATTAACTTGTTTGTATACCTATGAGAAAATTCATCTTTATGCACGTGGTTATCTCCAATTCATGGGAAATATCTGCAATTTGATTATGGTCTCAATTTTTTTTTCTGGAAACTTAACCACTGATGTGTATCTCAAAAGTGTTCTTTCGCAGGTGACACCTGAAGAAGGCACAATAAAGTTCCGGAACGTCGTGAAAAAATAGTTTGTTCCTTGGACCGATATTTCCCAACTGTGAATATGTATTGCATCTTGCGTTGAACATGGAATAAAGAACTCTACGGTATTGCAAATATTCGGCGAGTTTACTCTCAAAATTTTGAGAAAACCCCCGAGCAGGTGCTCAAAATTTTGTTTGAGACTTGACATTGATACTGAATATTTGAGTGCAAAATCTCAGCGCGATCGGACATATAAGTATTCTAGAAATTGTTCTAAAATGGCATGTAAAAACATATGGAGAATAAAGCACTTGCTCGTGTTGAGGTGAAGAACCATTCATCGCACCACTTCATCAAATTATTCAAGTCTTCTTGAAGAGTATCATAGTTGGAGATTGGACAATTATATAACTTAACATCATCTGCAAAAAGTGATGTTGTGGAGAAAAAGAACTGGCCCCAAAACTTAACCCTGGGTTACACCAGACAGAACAGGCCAAGTCGATGAGGAGAGGACACCACCAACTCTAACACTATATGAGCGGTTTGACAGAAAAGCTCGCAACCAATTGAGTAGACTTCCCCGGACACCTAACAATTTTGCCAGCAAACGTTATATGCAGAAAATCTCTGCATGTTCTCAAAATATGAAATCTACTCATTCTCATCGCATCGAAAACAAACTTCCCCACTGAAATCTTTCAAAACACCCTCCGTAATATCCAACCCCCAGAAAATTTCCGAACATCAAACACCATCTCCATCATCTCCTAAACTCTCAGCCAACTCCTGGAGAAGCGCGCTGTTTCATTAAGCCCATCTCATTGAAATAATTCTGGCCCATTAATTAACAGCGCGGCATTTTATAGGACCAATCGACGGCGACAGGGTGGGCCGTAAAGAGAGCCACATTTATGATAATCCGCTACCATTTTAAGTCCCTTCGCGGTCCTATCGATTACCACCCCCGTGTTGCTAAGAGACGGCGAGGAGCCGTTGCTAGGCTACGACACAGCATCCCCGTGTATGCAGATTCGCGGATCAGGCTGTTTGGAGTGGTGGGGGTGTTTGGGGTAATCTGCCGGGACGTCACGCACGTCGCAGGATTTTGTTATTATAGAAATAGCAGGAGGTGATTTATTCGCGATGGAGTAAATGTGGAGTACTTGGCGCAAGATATAGGGTTCGGTCCAATAACAAGTTTCAAACATGTTTGTGACTATCACTGTATCAGATTGGATCTGACCGCTCTCTCAACTATTCTCTCTGACCAAGTACATCTCATCAGCGAACCTACCTATTCATGTTATGATCAGAAAAGTGAGCATCGAAAAGAATTTCAACTCTATGCTATGGAAGAAGGAAGAATGAGAAAAGGAATACACTGCCAAAAACTTCAAAATGTACCGGGTGTCCTGAATTCGTTGTCTAGTGAGGGGATTTCTGAAACCCGATGAGATGTAATGTACCTAATAAAGAAAAATTGATTACTTCTTTAGTTTCATGTTTATAACTTCAGTAATAAAGAAGTTATGAGAACTTTTCATTTGACGCCATTTTCCAATTTTGTCTGATAGCTCGAAAACGATTTGACTTAGACGGTTGCGGTTTGCACCAAATGAATTCTATCAAAAATCGAGCCCGAAAATGTGCCACTCATTTTGTTCTAGCTCAACGGGTTTCTGAGATCCCCTCACTAGGCAACGAATTTAGGACACCCGCTACACCATCCTCAGGCTCCTATTCGAGTGTTTTCAGGCGAGGCAGAAATCCTCGCAATTGAAAGATGCATAGACAGAAATCTGGGAAGAAACTATCAAGGGTGTGACTTTGACTTAGTGATTCATTCGGGCAGTCAAGCTGTTATCAAAGCACTGATTTCCTTTGTCATCGACTTAGGACTGCCGAAGAAAACTGAAGGCCGCAAGAACAACAAGGTCCTTTCAGTGTGGATTCACTCTGGGCATTTGGGAATCAAAGGAAATGTAGAAGCTAATACACTATCCAGAAAGGGAGAATAAACGCCACTTACTGGCTCAAAACCTTACTGTGCTATAGGCAAATGTACCAAGGAGAAAGAGTTTTTCTAGAAGGAAAAGAGTGAGAGAGATGTACTCTGAAAGAATCTCTTGGGAATGGATCATTCCAAAAAGTTTAGAACTGCAAAGTCCAAGAATTATTTGTATCCCAGCAGTAGTACCTAAGTTTCGGCTCCTCACTGGATCTCTAACAGGACAATACCGCCTTGTGAATCATATGATGAGAATTGGTTTAACATAAACTGACGTGTTGATTCTGTGGAGAATAAAAGGAGTTGAGTCTTCTCTTTTGAAAGTCCGACCAGTCTCTTTGCTCGCCTTTGACTTTTTGTATTAATCCACTATGATCTCTCTCTCTCTCTCTTTCCCAATCGCTAATCAGTATTGATGATATCCAACATGAAGGCACGGCCTACGCAGGGAGAGTTTGCTTCTCTTTTTGAAAGATTGTCAGCTTTCACATCTTCCTCAATATCTTGGTTTGTTGGGTAATTTGAATTAACGTTCTTTCAATATGAACAAGCGTGTTGATGCTGGTGACTTAACTCATCTCCACATAAAGCATTTTCGTTTTTTTTTGGTGAGTTGTCCCTGAGCAACTCAGAAGCTCGAAATACTCACTGCGTGTGTCGGTTATTTTGGAGAATGGTATCTACTCCTTAGTAATGGGTCGATTACATTGAGATCCGTTACAAGCTGCTACTGAGCGAATTTAGAAGCGAGTGAATTAGCTTCTGAGATTGTGATGATTACACATAAAACTGTCTACTCGCTGAGTAGCCAACAATCTAGAGATCCACGTGAGGTTTATGTTCGTATCGTTGTCAAGGATCCAAGATAAATGACAAATACGTATTAAAATTTAAGAACCAGAAACCACCGAGTAGATGAGAACTTACAGATTGTTTAGTAGCAACTGTGATTACACACGGCTTGTTTACATGCCAACAAGACAAAACGCTAGCGATTTAGCGTGTAAAGTAGCCCAGCTTTCATCTTTGGTCGCAGCTTTTTTACAATCAGATTGTTGGCTTGTGAACACGAAAACACTGAGATAATTTACAATCAGCTACTAAATTCGCTCAGTAGCAGCTTGTAAAGTATCTCAATGTAATCGACCCATTATTCAATTATCATATGACTTTTGTTTACGTGGGTGTTGCATTTCATACATTAGGGTTGTGGGTACTTCGATGATACCAACCTTGTTCACACAATTAAATCACAAATAACTGAATTATTGCGATGATCTGCCTTTCCAAGCTTCACGTTTTATTTGTAATTGTTGTTTGTTTGCCATGTCTCAAAATGTATATGCTTCAAATAGAACAGTAATCACCATTTAGCTCAGTTCAGGTACTTCGAGGCCTTTAAGCTCTGGACCGGATCAGGGGAACGAATACTAGTATTATAAAGAAGTTATAAAACCACCCCAAAACATCATCAACTTCTCGACATAAACAATTCTCACTCAATCAACCGGATAGTTTAGAAATTCCCGGAAGGTTGCAGTGTAACACGGAATGTGTAGCCCCATCAAATACCAGATTTCCACTCGATAAAGGATCTCCATGTGATGAGCAGGTCCTTCGCTTCAAATTAATGTAGCTTGGAATATAATACATGTCACTGTGCGTCCCGGGCAGCATTGTTAAGGATCTAAAACATTGGTACGGTTCATTATACGGGCTTTATACGTCGAAAAAGTGGCAGATAGAAATCAGTTTCCGAAAAATCCAGCACACAATTATGACACTCCTGAGTTATAGTTGGCCGTCTACTGGCTATAAATTAGATTATATCAAGACACCTGCGTGAAGCAATTGATGATGGTGGAAACAAAAGGCGAGCGGGACAGGCAACATCTCCCGAAACATCCGAAGATCGCGTAAAAACAAATGTCAGCGGCACCTCAGCCGTTTTGTCCTCTATTTTATATCAAAGTGCAAAATGCTACTAATATCCTACCGACACTCAGCCTGTGAGACTTCCCTTTCTTCAAATTCCGAAAACAGAAGCGTCTTATTACCAAAGTAACATTCTGCCCGAATACCTGTTCGTCTTAACAAATAAATCGCTTTTATCGGATTTCGCTGTGACACAAATTTATGTCCCCGAGTCGTTCAAGATTGACAGAAATCTGGCATAGCTCTGACTGTGACAATACATCGTTTTTAACTCAAAAGGAGCGAACGCGCTCTGCCAGACAAAATGGCGGCAAAAACAAACGAAAAGCCCGGTTTACATCCGACATTCGAAATTTAAATAACACTCCTCGGATATCTAGTTATTGTATCTTGAAATTCTGATTTAAAGTGGTTCGCTGGCCTTCTAGAGATATTTAGGTCCACCATTTATGTTTTGGATTTAACATAATCGATGGTAGGACAGGATGTTTTATTTAACAATATCTCTGCACCTGATAACCGAGGAGAGGATACATTTAGAATTCAACTGTTCGGTGTTCAAATTTAGAGCCACATTAGTTTCACTATTTCTGTCCAATCGGCCGATCGCATTCTAACTTTAGGGAGAAAAGAGCCTATAATAAGTTTTTGGAAATTTAAAAAATTCATCTATCATCTTCTGATAAGCACCTATTTCAATTTCATATGTTCTTCCGTTAAAACCAATAGACAATTTCGAATGAAGTGTGTGAGACTCAACCAACTAAGTGATAACCACAAATCAGTGCAGAAAATGTTAATCATCCTTTTCCCTATCCCTAACGCCTCTTCTGCTACCAGATTGGGGTGAGTTCACCGACACCTTCTCTTTCAACTCTCGAGGTGGGTGCATACATTTTCATCCTGTAAATTGCTCAATCTTGTAATTGTCGTCTGAAATTGGTTGCAGTCCTTTGCAGCCATTTAATACAAGAACACAGAGAAAAAACCTCAGTAAAAATCCAGGCTTCCAGTATAAGAATAGTGATTAAATACTAGGGTTTGTTTGAAGAATAATCTTTAAATTGCTTATACAGAACAAAACAATAGAAATAGAAAAAAACACGAGGATGAGTGATATAAATATCAATTCTGTGCCTCAAAACTTTTCCTTGAAAATCCTTCGATATTCGATAGAGGTGTTCTTCAGCCAGGAAGGCTTATCCCACCAGGTGTGGCTCTCTGAGTGCTCTTTGATGACCCCAGATATGCGTGAAACTCTCTACACACCCATAAAATTGGGTGATCATCCCCCAAATTCAACCATGAAATTAGTGTGAAACTGAGAAATTTCTGTACCATTTTCTCCATAAGTTATAAATGAATTATCAAATTTGCCACAGATTTCGAGAAAATACAGAACCAAATCAAACTCATCTTGCTGCGTCAACATTCACTAGGAAAAAAAGCATAGTCAGTTTTACCAACCAAAAACAAAAAATGACTCATGCAGAAGAGCCAACCGATTACATCCATTCGCTAACATAACATCTCCATCGGAGTATCATTGTGTAATTTTATTACTGCTCGATAACAGGCGCTGTTAGAAAATCACCCCGTAATTCAGCGTATCTCGCTTACTGCCAGAATGTGAAAGTTTTCCCAACGCAGTCTTAATAGAGCGTCACATTCTAAAAGACCATTAAACACATCGTTATCAACCCCTTTGTTAAGCTTCGCTAAGCGGTGCCTTAGACGATGAGATGTCTGCTTTGACTTGGTTAGGATTCGCACAGTCTAAATTCGGTTAGGGTGAGATGTTTGTTCGTGATTTTCCCCCTAGGAAATAAGATCCGGTAGCCATTTTCCAGCGGGTTGCTATTATTTAAGTAATTGTTCTAGGTTATTAGCCACGCCATTATCCGTTTAGCGTAATCCTATCCTAGAAATTTTACTACTCATTTATAATTCGCGACACTGGGAACTGTTCTGGTTATTTATGATATCTTTTGGCGAACTTTTGATTATGTGGTCTGTATAATGTTTTTTCATGAATAATTTCTATTTAATGGGTTCTTTATTTGGAATCAAATCCGAAAATGAGTTTACAAACACTCTGGATTGTCTTGGGTGTATTTTTTTATTCTTTGAGCTTTTTTGAGATCAACCTGAAATTTTCGAGCTATATTGGTGCATCTTTGAATTGAAACATTTTATCGAACAGTTTCAATTTCATTAGAAGTAAAAACGTACTAATACAATACCCCCTTAAGATCATAACTTAAGTGTAGTGTTTTACACATTCTAATTTTTCACGTGAGGGGGTTGAAAGTTGTGCATGAACAAAACTGTAATGGTCGACTTTCCTTCAGCGAACAATTTCATCAGGTACCATCGTTTCAAAGTAAATGAGCCACGACAACGGGAAGATACTGAAAACCTCTTTGAAATTTGAATAAAAAAAATTTTCTTGAAAATTTCTGCACTCCTGTGAAGAAGATGAAAGGCCTTATCAAAAAAGTACCTCTCGACCCACTTTCCCCATTCAAAAAATTTAAAGGGTTGATGGGGATGGCACAGGATTCAACAAAATTGCAGACAAACATAGACGTATCTGGCCGCAGTTTTCAGGGGGGGCGCGGCCCCTATGTAGTAGAAGTTTTTTGTGATACCTATACGTAGTTTTTGATTAGAATTTTTCCGTGGGGGGGCAGAGGTACATCAGGGGGGCCTGGCCCCCCCTGGACCTCCCCTAAATCCGCCAGTGTTAAAAAAAGGTTATTGACCTCTTTCAGGATTTTGTTGACAAATATTTTTTGATAAGTGTAGAACACAAAGTGAAAAATCCCCAACGTTCTGTTCTGACTGAGCATTCCCATAATATCGTGGGTTTTGCTTAACTGCTTTCTTTATGCTTCTTGGAATTATTTTCTGCATTGTTATGACAAGTAAAGCAATGGAGGTCTAAGGAAAATGATTATTTCAGAATGTTGTAATACCTTCTTATTGAAAACTTAACATAATATTCATAATTTGTGATAACCATGGCATTATTTTATTTTAAGATGTCATTTTGAAATAAGTTTGTCACACGTTTTTATCATTATTCCGAAATTGAATCCGATATTTAGGATGAAATACCATTATTTGAATCTATGGGAGGTGATTACCCTTTCAATAGGGTCCTGTAGCGGTCTTAGAAGAACAGAAGATTCGAATACGGAATAATCATTACTTTGAATGCCATACCTGGCCCAAGAGCATGAATTAAGTATTTTGTATCTAAATATTGAAAATATTTATTCGAATAGTTTTAAGTTACAATTTTGTAAAAACGGCGAGACAAGATTTTTTCTACTGAGGTTTTTCACTGATGAGCTCTGGTATCATACGTCGAATAGTATGGTACTCCGTTTTGCACCAACTTTTCATGTTTTGTATTCTGTTAGCTCTCAATTCAAAAGAATATATTGATATGGATCAATTATTTAGTTAAGAGTTTATAAGTAGGCAGGATATAAAAATTAATATGTGTTACCATGGAAGTGTTTTGTCAGTTAGAAATAAATAAATTAGAGAAAAGTCACGAAATTATATTCCAATGAATCCATCCTGAAAAGAGTCTAATAATTCAATAAAAATTAAATCAAGAGATTGTATGTGTCGTGTAGTTTCTCATACCAATAGAATTTAAAAATAATTAAAATAGAATTATACGTTACCGAATTGATATGGATCAATTATTTAGTTAAGAGTTTATAAGTAGGCAGGATATAAAAATTAATATGTGTTACCATAGAAGTGTTTTGTCAGTTAGAAATAAGTAAATTAGAGAAAAGTCACGAAATTATTTTCCAATGAATCCATCCTGAAAAGAGTCTAATAATTCAATAAAAATTAAATCAAGAGATTGTATGGGTCGTGTAGTTTCTCATACCAATAGAATTTAAAAATAATTAAAATAGAAATACACGATACCATATCAATATATATTTTAACATTTCATCAATTCTTTTGTTCATCATATGTAGAAAAATAGGACACTCAAATTTATATTTATTCATATTCGAAAAATATTCTGGAACAATGGTGACTGAAAGATTCTACATTTGATTAGGGAAATATGTGATTGAAATGAAGTTATACAATCTAAAGACGAGTTCTTTGATTCGGAAACGGATATAATTTGATAAATTTTTCAGAAAAAAAATAACACGTGTTCCAAAGACGTACAAAAACAAAAACAGGTGAAAGTGTTACCCTTTTGTTTCCACAAAAACTAATAAACAAGTGGCAAAGCTTCTAATGAAGTCCAATACAAAAGCCAACGAGATTAAGATGTCAGTAAGATAATATCGAGGACCAGGACTGATGTCTGCGGCACGAAATTTGAATTTTAATTGTCACCCAAACAAAAAGCAGCATTTCAACCCAATAAACCTTTGTGGCCTTATCTGCCGACTTGTTCTAGACTAATTAGGAATGGTCTAAGATAATTGTGGACTTCTTCAAGAGCCCAAGTGCGGTTCTTTCGAAATAAGGTATCCGGATATGTTGCTGGCTTATCTTGAATATGTAAGAAGCGGCGATTTTCAGTAGTACCAAATCTTCAAAACCAGTTCCATAAATATCTGTATAATATAATAATAATAATAATAATAATAATAATAATAATAATAATTTATTCATCCTTACAGATACCACAGAGGTATATAGGAAATGTCAATACAGTATAGGTAATACAAAACTATTATTTTAATACATCTGAAAAGAATTCCTTCAAATCATAATATCCCTTGGAACATAACATTTTTTTTATTTCCTTCTTGAACAATCTCTCATCCATCGACTTAAACCTATTGGGCAGATGATTATATAATGCAATACCGGCATATCCGGGGGATGACTCGTATTTGGCCGTCGAGTGCCTTGGCACACAAATCATATTTCGGTTCCTAGTTCCATAGCTATGGAAATCAGAGCATTTCGTGAGACAATTAATATTAGATCGCACATACAAAAGACAATTTAAGATGTAAATGCAGGGTAGTGTAAGTATTGAGAGTTCTTGAATATCTGTCTGCACGAATCTCTAGGTTTCAAGCCGAACATGAGACGAATGATTTTTTTTTGAGTGATGAACACCCGACCGCACTCCGATGATCCGCCCCATAGGATGGTATTGTAGTTAAGGTGACTGTAAACTATAGAATAATATATATTCAATAGGGTTTCAGTAGAGACAGACCCCCTCAAACGATGCAGAGCATAATACGAGCTATTGAGCTTACGGCATAAATGGTCAATTTGAAAATTCCATCTCAAAAACCTGTCAACGCGCAGTCCCAGAAACTTGACATATTCAACAGTGCTAAGAGAATTACCCGCAACACTCACTACAAGTGGAGCGGACCCACCGAAATCGCGGTTTTGAAACTTAATTATTTGAGTTTTCTCCAAGTTTATAACAAGCGAATTTTTACGACACCAGTCAAGAAATCGTTGAATAAGTTCTTCACATATTTGTTTCAATTCGTCAATACTTTTCGCCCTGACCGCCAAAGAAGCATCATCCGCAAACAGCACCAGAATAGCTGCAACGAGATAGTCTGGTAAGTCATTAATGAATAATAGAAATAACAAAGGTCCCAGAACTGACCCCTGGGGGACACCTAGTCTTGAGTGATATTTTCTAGAAAAGCTGCCATTGTGGTCGACGAATATAGTTCGATCGGACAGGTAACTGGAGATCCAGTCAAGAAAAACACCCCTGAATCCGATCTGGTATAGTTTGTCGATTATAAACTTGTGTTGCAAACAGTCGAATGCACGTGAGAGGTCAAAAAATATTCCCGCGGCATGATCACCCTCATCCAAACAGATATAAATGTACTCCATGAACTCGGAACACGCAGTCTGTGTGGACCTACCGACTCTAAAACCGTGTTGTCGATTCGAAAGTATAGAAAATTTTGAAAGGAAATCGCTCATTCTTTGGTACACTATTTTTTCAAATACCTTAGACAGCTGGCTTAGGATCGATATGGGGCGGTAGTTGGCTATGTTCTCCGTATCCTCCCTTTTGTGAACGGGTATTACCTTTGCCAGTTTTAAAATTGATGGAAAACATCCAGAACTAATGGAATTGTTAAAGAGATATGACAAATGTTCAGCTATAAAGGGAGCGATGGATTTCAGTATCCTAGCAGAGATCATATCGTGTCCTGTTCCACCGCCATTTTTCAAATTTTTAATGACTGATAAGACCTCATCTGCAACCACAGGAAAGAAGAAAAAATTGCAGTGTAATAATCTCTGAATAGTGCAAGCATTCGGGATTTGCCCCCCATAGTAGTTAAGTAAGGATCGCTGACTGACCTCTGTGAAGTACTCTCCAAATGCTTCAGCAACCATTTTAGGGCAGGATATAGATTGACCGTTTAATTCTAGAGAAATATTATTTTTTCTCTCTGTTTTGTTTCCTAGTTGGTCATTGACAAAATTCCACACGGCTTTATTGAGATTTTTGGATCTCGCAAATAGATTTTTATGATAGTCGAATTTCGCAGAGGTCAGTGTTCGATTATATTGAATTTTAGCATATTTATACTTATCACGTACTGTTTGAGAGTTAGTGCACTGCGCAAGCCAATGTAAGTTGCGTAAGTTAGCCCTTGCTTCTAGAACCTGAGTATTAATCCACCCTGGCCGACATGACCCAGAACTATCCTGTAATCTCAGTGGACATGCAACCTCTATGGTGGATTTCAGGATATCTACAAATTCCCGAAAACATTCCTCAACCGAACGATCGCAATAAATACCACGAAAATCAGTATCCGAGATTAATGCAGACAGATGGTTCAAGTTGTTTTGTGACACCGATCTTACCAAGAGAGGTTGCTTATAATTAATTTTCGATGAATAACCTGAAAGATAATCTAGTAGAATAACTTTGTGATCACTTATGAGAGGCTCCTGAACAGAAACTTTAATCTTATCATGCATAGCATTTGTAGCAATGTAATCCCCTTTTGTAGCGGTAGTGATTCCATGCTTGTTTGTAAATATTCTAGTAGGCTCACATGAACCAAGGGATAAGTTATATCCTATAAGGAGATCATCCAAAAGTTTTTTACGATGATTATTCGCTAGTAAATAGTCAATATTGAAATCTCCACACAAAAAAAGAATATCAGAAATGGAGCTACAATAGCTTAGGACATATTCTAAGACATTAAAGAAAATCATCAAATCACCCGATGGAGGTCTGTAGACACTCAGTATACAATAAACTACCCCGCCAGTCCTAACCTTGATTCCACATAGCTCGCAGTGTAATTCCACTGAGAATTTATCAACATTTAAAGTGTGAAATTCAAACATAGATTTAACATACAATACACATCCACCATGCTCACGTTCATATATATGAGAAATATACAGACAACGAGATCATTAAAAAAGGAATGGACTATGAAACTTAATCCTGAGAATGTGATGACACGAGTTTCGAATAAATAATAATTAGTTTTTCGATTGAAATTCTTGTCGATGGAAAATTCGATACGATAAATGAAATGACTTTGCCATGACTATTACTATTAAAAGTTTTATAGTGACCAGAGTTTCGTAGTACTTCTTCATTTTTAAACCGGTATAGGACATACAACTTATAAGTGATATGTAAGATGGTTCTTTTTTCTTCTGTAAACTTTGACTTATTCCTTTTGATACTGCTTGTATGAAAAAAAAACTGATTTCAAAAGATATACATTTCTGTGAAAAAACATCAGTTCTTAGAAATTGACTGCTGAAAACTTTAAAGTGAAAGCCAGAGACTTGAAAATTCCAACTTGTGTGTGCAAGGATACTTATGTCTCGCCAAGTTCTCAAAAAGGTTAAATCATTCGGACAATTCTCGAGTTAAACTAGAGAAAATTTTATATTTTGCTACTTTGTAGCGACATGATGATCTGTGAAAATTTCGTGAGTATCCTTCGAGTAGAAAATGTGAAAAAATTATTCGAAATAGTTCGCAAAAGACGTTTAATGAGGTAATTTGGAATGTTCGAATGAGACCAAGTTTCAGTAGTTTTACCAAAAATATAATTATAGATAAGTTAATATAGATATTTACAGAATGCACGAAGATTGAAGACACGTAAAATATTCGAATATTTCGTTAGACACTTTGTAAACAGTCTCATTAGAGACTATTCAAAAACTTTCTTTTCTACAGATTTCATAAATAATTTATTCATCTTCGAGAAAAATAAAAAAATTATCAATATGGTCGAATAATTGAATGAAATTCAGAAACGTTGATGAATTATGAGATTTTTTTAAAGTATAAATTTTCGTGTATTTTATTTGACCTGTAACCATTTCACTAAGTACCTAAACCAATGTTGTCGAGGAATTAAGTACAGTGGAATTTCCCTATAATGAACGTCTGTATAACAAATTTCTTGAATCCAAATTCCATGTTAAAAACACTCTCTAAAACGAAGTAAATTCCCTCTTCAAAGAAATATTCAAAGAACATCACTCTTTAAATGGGTATTGGTAAGAAGGTATTAGGGTGGGTTTTTCCGAAATTTTTCCGAAAGTATACGTAACAAATCCTGACCTTAAACTATATCATTACGGCGGGAGAGAGATCCTTCTGAAACAGTTTTAAATACACCCCTGGCTGTTTGGTTTCAATCTAACCATCACGCTAGTGTGAAAGTTGTGCGAAAATATTTAAAAGGAAGTGCTTAAGTTTGAATGATAAACTCTAATTTATCAGTGAATTCGACAGCGACATTGCCGACTATGAAAACAAATTTTCTGTATAACGAAATTTCTTCATAACATAACGAATTTTTTTGCGGATTTAGCGCTTTCGTTATAAGGAAGTTCCACTGTATGTCTAAAAGTGGTAGAGACTTTCTAATCTACTTGTTCTATTATTCCTCCAATGTATTCAATCCTTTTAAAAATCAACTCCTCAACAAAGACAATTCATTTGTATAGTAGAAATCGATGACCATTTCAGAGGTAATAATAATAGTGAAGTTCTCTCAAAAGGAATATTCGCATTCGAAAGACATATAAATCTATAAAAGATACATAAACAACTGTTGTACGACAACCCACACCTCGATAATTCTCTCGATAATGACAAGATGTGTGTGTTAAACTAGCAATATTCTAATGGAAATGGTTATTAAATATTAAATACGCATAAATTATTTCATTTTCCTCAACGTCCGACGTGATTCCGACATATTACTTTATGGTTGTGTGTTTAATTTATGATTACTAAGGAGTCAAGACGAACTAGCTTCTATGAGTATTTTTACATGTTCCTTCCAAATTCGTTCATTAGCATGTTCTTCAGAACATGTTCCCAGAAACAGATTGGCTTTCAATCAAGACAGTTTGTATTTTTCAATTTCGAAGATTCGTTTTTATACAGCTGAATACATCATCTCAAATCTATCGAATTCTGGAAAAAATAACTCGAAAACAATTCTACTAATTGGGCACATTAACGAGCACCTCAATATTGAATTCGTACCCAATCTGATTTCTAGTTTTGAAGGTATAGAAAAAAATTTCAAATTATTTCATTGTGAGAACTATTCGATAAATCATTTTTTTCCTTAATCGCCTATCGATATTTTTTCTCCGAATATCCGCACTAGAAATTTCCTGACGTAGTTGATGTTCTCAAATTTTTCGCGTTAATAATTGACAACTAATTAATCAAGTCCTAGCCATTAGAACGGCTGGTTATAATTAACAACAATAAATTCATATATTTTGAGGTTAAACCGAAAGATCAAGATCTCGATGTCATTGAAATTCTGTAAAATACAAAAAACAAAATCAATATTAAAAAAAAACTAAAATTTTTAATGAGAAAAAACTGGAACATCAACGAATCATGATTTAACAATTCGATAAATAGGAACATTAAAACCTGCTGTGCAAGTTTTCAACCAATTTTTATGACACTTATTAATTTTCCGTATAGAATATAATATTAATTATAGCTAACCGTTCGAATCTGAATAAGGTGTGATCGTTCCAAGAGCCATTCAATATAATTTTATAGTCCTATTAAAGCTTGAACGCAATTAATGAATTTCTTCAATTTATTCTAT
Organism: Propylea japonica; assembly: GCA_013421045.1. Taxonomy (NCBI): domain Eukaryota; kingdom Metazoa; phylum Arthropoda; class Insecta; order Coleoptera; family Coccinellidae; genus Propylea; species Propylea japonica. The sequence continues at coordinate 70,835,504 of CM024239.1, read as the reverse complement.
CGTTCGGTTTCTTCTTTTCCAATTAAATAAGGTCTCAATTTCCTCTTTCATTGCCTCTAAGAGGTAGATCTTCACTCATTAAAAGAACCAAGCATTCATATATTATGGAAATAGATGTATAAATTGCGCGAAACCACTTTTTCAAAACTAGAAAGGATGTTAAGCAGATACCAAGAAGTGTGATGAGAACAGAACAAGGAAAGACAAAATTATTAGTTTTCAGATTCATTAATATATACAGTATGTTTGGTCATGACTTAGCGATAATTTAAGATCATCAAATATACCTAATTTTATCCACAAAAACACCCAAACTTGTTTACCCCCCTAGTTTTAGATTAGCCCCCATTTTAAATTTACTTTTTCATTTACGTTGACTCTTCCAAATAATATCGATTTCTTTGGACATAAAGGTCCTACAGATGTGAAAAAAATTTTTTTTGGAAGATGATACTACCACCTTTCATTGAAGTATAACACTATAAAAACATTCAACTCGAAAACGCCATAAAAAAATTCTTTAAAAAAGTTCATAGTAAAAATATGTACTGATTTTCTTAGTAAATCCGCAATAGTACAAGAACTAGCACATTGAAGTATAATTTTTTTTCAGAGATTTAACACGCAAGGATATTAGCTACAAAACAACACTCACATCATATCTGTAAGTTACATAATTTGAGGGTTATTGCTGCTCGAACATGATCACTACGCGATCAAAAGACACAAGACAGGTCGTCATGAAGGCCACTGCCTGTCTACAGAGCAGATAGGCGGCCATTTTGAGCAATTTTTATGATTAATTCGTTTGTTTGATCATTGAAAATTATGGAGAGTACAGTACTGAGTTTATTTTATTTTTTCAATTTTCATAAGGGTCATGGTCGAACAGCAATAACTCTCAAACTATGTAACTTACAGAAATGTTGTGAGTGTTGTTTTGTAGCTTGTGTCCTTGCGTGTTAAATCATTGAAAAAAAATTATACGTCAATGTGCTAGTTCTTGTACTATTGCGGATTTACTGAGAAAATCAGTACCTACATATTTCAACTATGAACTTTTTCAAAGAATTTTTTTATGTCGTGTTCAAGTTGAATGTTCTCATATTGTTATACTTCAATGAAAGGTGGTAGTATCATCTTTCAAAAAACATTTTTTTCACATCTGAAGGACTTTTATATCCAAATAAATCGATATTATTTGGAAAGTTCAACGAAAATAAAAAAGTAAATTTAAAATGGGGGCTACTCCAAAACTAAGGGGGTAAACTTCCAAGTTTGGGTGTTTTTGTCGATAATATTAGGTATATTTGATGACCTTAAATTATCGCTAAGTCATGACCAAACACACTGTATATTCTTGTCATATAAATTGACATCACATTTTTTTTCAGATAATAGGACTGAATCTATACTTTTGACCAAGTGTAACTTTATCCAGAAAAAGATAAAAAAACTGCTTGGTCATGAAGAACCATTCCCTTAAAATGTCCTAGTGATATCTGCTTAAATTGTCGTAGTTTTCATGATGTGATTAATTGGTCACCAAAGTCCCCTTTTATCTGTCATATTGCCAAAAGGCCTTGATCGATCGGTTGCCAGAACAATGAATTCTCCAATAAAATAACAACCAAGGAATAATGAAGATTTTAAACTCCGCTACACCTCTGATACGAGTCGGGTTCACGCTTTTTTTGGAGAATTCGTAGAACGAATTTTTGGGATGCCACAAAACAGGTACAAATGCAGACATCTGTTTAAGACCAGTTAACCTGACGATTTAATAAAGTCGTTGTTTCATTTTATAGTCGTCGTGTTTCCTTTTATACTTTTAATTAGATGATCTTTAACACTCCAACATTTCACGATTTTTAATGAACAACTCTTAAGTATCAATTAATACTTTTTGAATATATTAAAGCTTCAGGTTAGTGGGAAACTTGAAAATTACGATTATTGCTTTAGAATGGAATTAATTTCAGGATAATGTTTACTGCTGAAGGATTGGCTTGTTCTCAACATAATCTTGTAAACAGGGAAAAACAACAACAGAGATAATTTCAAAATAAACCAGAAGTAGTTCAAATTCTTGTTAAGAGACAATTAATATCCCAAGAATCGACAAGATATTGCGTCAGAAGAGGAAGGAAAGATAATAAAATAATACAGTAAATTCGTTATACAGAAAATTTGTTTCTGTAGTCGGCAATGTCGCGGTCGACTTCACTGATGAATTTAAGTTTATCATTTGAACTTAAGAAAACCTTTTAGACATTTTCGCACAACTTTCATACTAGAGTAATGGTTAGATTGAAACCAAACATCCAGGGGTGTATTTAAAACTGTTTCAGAAGGATCTCTCTGCCCGCCGTAATGATGTAGTTTGAGGTCGGGATTTATTACGTACGTACTGAAAATTTTCGGAAAAAACCCACCCTTATACCTTCTTACTAATACACATTCAGAGAGTGATGTTTTTTGAATCTTTCGTTAAAGAGAGAATTAACTTCGTTTTAGAGGGTGTTTTTAATATGGAATTTTCATTCAAGATGCAATGTCTTGTACAAAATCCGTTATACAGATGTTCGTTATAGGGAAGTTCCACTGTACATGAATTCCGATGAATCTCCAACAAAATACTTTCTATAGGCCATAAAGTTTTTATCACATATCACAGCTTCATATTTCATCATCGGAAAATATTAATGCAAAAACAAAATCTAACTGTATGGATATCATTCAATATATTCGAATCAAATAAAATCGATGAAAATGAAATCTCTGCAGTAGATTGACAACTGCTAAATTAAATGTTGGATTAATTAATTAAAACATAATAATTTAGCTTCTAATCGGCCAGTGATTACCATAAAGTTATATAATTATGACTGAAATACTGTTATGGAATATAAAAGTATCAATTTTCATAAAAAACATTCATTAAAATATCCCATGGTATATAACCGCTGATAGGATTATTCGTATATAATTTGAATATAAAATATTCCTATTCGTTTTCATGTGGATTAGAGCACCAGCAATCCCATAAAGTCCAATTATATAGCATTTTTTGAGCGCTTGATTCTAAAGAAACAGCGTGCTATAATTTCGTCCAAAAGTCTGATTTTTCGACTTTTGGGGCGAGAGTGGTCTCAAACAGCTCGGTTGGACTCATTGATGAAGAATCCATGGTCAATGGCAATTCTCTGTCCGACCGTGAATACGATAACTCTCAAACAGATTAACCTAGGGTTCTGAAATTTGGAGAGTTGGATCGCGTTACAAACGCCACGGTTGAGTTCGTAAACAGGCCAAATCGGTCCAGTTGTTTCGGACCTAATGACATTTGAAATGTTTTTATTATTTTCCCGATATTTTCGAAGCCACATATCGGTATTTCGAAGGAGAATCATGTGCGCAAACTTCTGCTGGAAAAAATTCGTCTGTGCAAGGTAAACCGATAAATTTCTGGTCTCAAATAGAACACTGTGAAACTACTCAGCTGGAATAACGCACAAAATACGAGATAACTAATTTTATTCGTACAACCGAAATATTACTTTTCGAATTTCGAAAATTTACAATCAAAATCAAGGCCCTTCAGAACAGGCCTGCTCGAAAACCAAACCAACTGGTGACGACTTAACCACGGACGGTGAACGTTTACCTTAAATGGTGAGGTTTTTCTCGGAATCAGATGTAATCTGATATAAAAGAACTAAGACCGAGCTGTTAGGTTAAAATTAATGTTTATGCCTAAGTGGGATCGTTCATCTTGCCATAGAAATGTTGCTTTATCAAGATGTTCACTTGTTTAATGGTTCCCTCTGACTTCATTTGTTCAGACCCTTGCACACTATTTTGCAGATTTGATTTATTTGTTACTAATTGTGGCTTCTAGACGGTGTGAAGCGGTTTTCATTAGGTAATCGTACGTGTAAGCTATTAGTGGTATTTCTGGTATTAACTTGCAAGTTAGCAGAAAATGATAATAGTATGAAAAATAGATGATGGTTTTTTTTCCTTCCTATAAACAAGAGCACCGTTTCGTTGTTAGAGTTGCCTGCAATTTAGAATTTGTAGTAAAATCATAAACAAAGTCAATCAGCTGTGTCTCGAAACCCTTTGCAATGAGTCAGATGTAAAATCAGATGGGTATCCAGAAAGTTGCAATAAAGTTTACAAAACCAGGGAAGACCTAATGTTCTGAAATTTTGAGTTTTGGTTCGGGTTTCAAATTTCTACCGCGGTCAAGCTCGTTAACTATTATTTTTTCAGATATATCCAATTAAATGGTACAGCAAGTGACGCGTGCTTCATAAGTTCTGCTTTGTACAATTATAAGTTGCGAAAATTACTTTATTTCATTTACAACCCAAGATATCATCTAAAAGAAAAGGCGAAAATCAATCGAAAGGAATTCAATACTTAATTAAAAAATATAGTTTCTAGAAAACTTTGGATTCTGAAATTTTACTACCTACTCTATTCACCATGTAGTAGACCTCCAACTCTCATTGCAACCAGCAGGAAATTTTTTACAGCAGTAGCTTCAAAATCAATTCCATTAGATTTCCTACGAAACCAATAACAAGCAGATTTCTCGGTAACCACATCTCAATCTCTCAAATTACAGCTCACCACCTCCAAACCCGAACGTAACGAGAAATGAGACATAAAATGAAATTGAAAAATGTTTTTAAATCGCCCAGATTTATCTAACAGCGGCAAACTGTCCCTGAAGCGCAGTTTCGTCCTGATAGAAATTGGAAACTTGATCTTTTGTCGAAAAAAAGGAAACTGCAATATTGCCGATTGAAAATAATTGTCGCCATGTTTTGTTCTACCTTCTGTGTTTCAACAATAGACTATCGCTCCCCGGCCGCTCGTTTCTCTGATGCATTCAATTTATATCGTTCGATTTTACACACAAGTATTGTTGCGGGAGTGATAAAGTAAAGGAAGTCTGGCCTTTCCATGAAATTTGAGCTTTTCACCTTGTACACTTGCAGGGCTGTAACTGTACCAGAAAGAAAGCTGAAGAATTTGACCGAGCTCTTCTGATCAAAACAAGAGCAGTTACTATTTTATGAAAAACTACGTTCGATGAAAAGTATTTTCAGAAAATTACATAAACTTTATGGCATTGTTTATCGAATTATCAAAAATTTTCAAGAAAACTGTTCGATGAAAGAATAAAGTGAAAATTCAGTCGTAGCGGTCGTTCACAAGAAAATGATGACTTAGTTCGTGAAAGTGTCGCTGAAGATCCTGAATGGCCATTAGATGACGTTCACAAAAAGTTGGACTTAGTAGGTCCACAACATAGCGTATTTTACACGAGTATTTAGCTTTGAAGCCCTATAAGGTTCAAATTACACAGAAACTAAAGATATTAAATAATTTAAAACGTCGTTTCCAGAGACGGTGATGTCAATTGACCACAAAGATCATGTGATTTGACACTGTTGATCTATTTTATTTAGGGTTATGTGAAAAGCTAGATCTATAAGAATAATCAACAACCAATTCTCGAACTAAAGGATGAAATTCTTCGTGTTATTAGTGAGATAGAGCCTCAATAATATCAAAAGTAATTGAAAATTTAAACAAGAGAGGACGTCTGTAGAGTTGGAGAAAGGGAGCATATGGCATATATAACTTTTCGTACATAAATGTCATAAATGATACTTCCATTACCAATGAGAAGTTTTCGAAAATGAATGCAAATTATATGTTTTATTCAGATATTCTTAAAAAAATCGGGCAACACCCTTCATTTTTTTTCAGCATTTCTCTAGTGTAGACCAATAGACACAAGCCTTGTTTATAACGATTGTTGAATTGTCTGGGATTCAAGGAAAGAATTTTTTGACAACCAAATTTTCTTGCACTGTTAAATGCTTGCTGCTTCTACTGATGCAGTAAAGCTGCCTCAATCTCAAGATAGATCACATGATGATGACTTTTTTACTGCGTCAATAATTTCCGGAACAACAACAGATTTTGGACGTCCCCGATTTAATACAGCAAACCTTTGAAAACCAGTGGTGCTTGATGAAGCTTCATCAGCAGCTCAATCAGATCGATCTTCTGATTTACAATTAACAACTCAAAAAAGCTTCTGAGTACAAATTCTACTATATAGCTGTCAGTTTTCATTATCACTCTAGGGATGCCCAATATCGAAATATGTATAGAGAACAATCCTGTAGTCATGCTTCGACTGCATTATCTGTGGATTGATCTGTGGACTTTACACAGCTGGCATTTTTTATTAATTCATCAGGGATCAATAAGCCGCAAGATTCTGTTGACACCGGAAGTAATACCATCCAGCCCGGCTCTGTGCTGAGATCTGAAAAAGCAGGGTCATATCTTTGAGACCCGGGGTGATTTTTCCGATATAGTGAAAGACAACTTTTCTGTTTAGTTTATCGCGCCCTTTATGACAATATATTGCGCGAAAACTTCCGAAGAGGGCTGTGTTTTGGTTTATATGATATTGGCTTTCAGTATGAAAATACCCTGGGCTACGCAGTACGCACCCTCATCAATTCTGGCCGAATGTAATAAATTTCGATTCCCTGTTTATATTGCACGGATTGAACAGGGTATCATGTTTCAAGGAGGGGAATTGTCATTGGCCAATGGTCATGTGGAAAATTCGACCAGATATGTTCACTCAGATTTTTTTTAGATGAAAGTCCACCAACCTCATCTCCCAAACGTAATCAACATTTTTCATTTACACCACTTCGCATTTAATGCTGTAGTAAGCCCAGGAAAATTCATGATCGTGGACGAAAGGTTCAATCAGATCTTTCCAGAACATTTTACGGACAAAAAAAGTTTTATTAATAGCCAAACCCTAAAGATGAGGATGTTGTGGTCTTTGAGCATTACCATACTAATAATAATAATAATAATAATAATCTTTATTCCTGACTCTTAATCAACAAATGTTGGTGTCATTTTGTAAATGGTTACAAAAATAAACTTTAAATTCTAATGTATAGGTATAACACATAATTTTTTATGAGATCCTAGTTATTTTTTACATACATTTTAAGGTTTTTAACAAATTTGTAATTGTCATTATTTTCCACTATGTTCCCTGGTATTCTATTATATGCTGCAGTACTCCTATATACTGGCGAATCTTGTGCCTTGGTTGTTCTGGCAAATCTATTTCTCAGGGCCTCTTGCTTTCTTATCTGATAACTATGACATTCTTTCACTTGTTTAAGTCCTATTAAAGTTTTCAGTCTTCTTTTGAAAATAAGTTTTACCTGTTCAAAGATCTTCAATTGTTCTATATTCATAATTGTTGAGTCCTTATATAGCTGTTCAGTTGGTGTTTGGTAATTTTTGCCCAGGAATGTAACCTCTTTCGCAAAGTTGATTATTTGGCGTCAACACATTGCATTGGCTTAATATGTGCCCGATGGTTTTTGCGATCGATCTACATAAGCTACATATGTCAGAGTTTTCCTTAACGACCATGTGCGGGTGATATCTCACGAAATAAAGATCTGTGAGAAGTCCAGTTAGCAGCCCTTATTCGTTTTTCAATAACGATAGAGCTTATTGAATGTTGAGTATTATCTTTTGAAGATTAAATAATTCTCCTTGCTTGTCTTTACCTGATGTATTTTTCTAGTAAGTAGGAGTGTGTCTCTTTTTCCAATTATTTGCAGAACAATATCCACCTTCATATTTGCGAATCAAGTGAACTTATCGAATTGTAATTTGAGTAGAATGAAAAGGCACGCAAATTTTCAGGTCCGATATTTCTAGAACTAGTTTGGCGCGTTTGTGCATTTATTAAGGTGAGGATATTTCGAATTTGAATATTCATAGCTGTTGTTTTTCTATTTTCTTATGAATTCAAGTCTCCTGATCAAATCGACGGCATTTAAGAACGAAAACAGTCAGTGAGAGAACATTGTTTATAAAACTATCGTTCAATATTTCTTAAAAACTTAATAGGTTTTCACCTCCAGTCTCTGAAACAGAAATAATTAAAAAAATTTTAATTAAGGTGAAGTGCTCCTGCGAGAATCTTCGCACTTATTTGTCAATCAGAATGCAAATGAAAGAACACACAATTCTGAATATTTTACGAATTTGTCCGAAGGAGGTGTCTGATATAGACACCAAAAGGTTTCATTATCCTTTTAATTTATTTTCATTTTTCAGTTTTACTGTTAGGCAACAATTTTTTCAAGACCAATTTGCTCCTGGCAAATAAGTGCGAAGAATCTCGCATGAGCACTTCACCCTTATTAAAATTTTTTTAATTATTGTTGTTTCAGAGACTGGGAGTGAAAACCTATAAAGTTTCTAAGAAATGCAGAATCCTTCCAGAATATATTTCAATCGATATCATTCAATAGCCTATAGTCCGTTCACGAAAGGTTGAGCACATAGTAGGCGTTTTTTTATTCATCTGAAGTTGGCAGTATTTGCTGTCATCACGTAAAATAAAGTCAACGTTGCCGAATGTAACCGGCCTCGTTCGACGAGATTGCGAGTTATCAGACAACTCTATGCAATATTGACAACATTGCGTATCAATCTGACAAGAACATAACCTAAATTCTAATATACACAGTGGAATATGCCAAATTTCCATGGCCAACCGACGGCTCAACCTTTCGTGAACGGACTATAGTTGCTAAAGGCTTGACTCGCAGTGTAGAGGTCCTGGGTTCGAATCTCGATCCTGCTATAAACTTACTGATTCCCTCTTTACTCTTTCGAGTTATGATGTAAAGTCAGAAGTTCTTAAGCGTTTGATCATATTGGGAAACCGATCATACAATTTCGAGTTGTAAGGTTGTTTTCAGAAATAACCGTGTTAACAGTCGCAGACTGGGCTTAAACACTAGAATGTACCACTCGTTTCAAAGACCAATCTACGAGTTTAAGCCCCTTTCGCCTTTACCAAACGTATTCAATTTTCCTCCCACGGTCGAGAATCACAGATAAAAACAAAAAGAGCGTCTTGTTCGTTAATAAAGGTCTTCTCCGAAGTAATCGAAAACCAATAAACAAATAGGGTCGATTCGGAACAACAATTTATTTCGGATAATCCAATTAATACGAGAGTGTACGTTCCCGTTGACGGCGACAGCTAGAAAGATAACCGGTTGGTCGAACAACTTGACACTGGTATACTGGGCCTAATTAATGCCCCAATTGAGAGCGTGGTAAATTAGGGACATGGGATAAACAAGCGCATTCGGTGTCGGTTTCGAATCTCACTTGAGGATCTTTCCAAGGCGATGGTCACTTTTGGTTAATGACGATTGGTGGGTTTACGAAAATCGATCTCTTTTGCGCGATCGTCCCTGGAGGAACTAAGTGACTTGGCTTTTCTCGAACTCTTGCTCTTGACTCCACATCGTATTATCAAAGAAGACAATCACGAAAAAAATTAAACTAGAAAAAATTCATTCTTTGGCGAGATTTGTACCCGTGCCCCCGAACATGGAACGCGATATTGCTACCGTTTCGGCCACTAAGGGCCGTATTCATGGTCATCCCTCAAGGTGAGGGTGAGTGTGAGTGTCAGATCGCACTCGAATTGCTGTAGCTGTTTCATAAATACTCAGTGAGTAGAGCGCGATTTTTGCCAGCCTCAACTTGAGGGAAGGCGCTAGCACCCATGAAATGAGTAGCTATGCTTTATGAAACGGCTACAGCTGCTTAAGGGCGATCTGACACTCACACTCACCCTCACCTTGAGGGATGTCTATGAATACGGCTCCGTATTGATGTGATGTTACCCCGCTTCTAATACATTCTGATTTCTCATCTCATTAGCGTTGATTCAAATCGGATAATGAACTTCATAAATCAATAGAAAAAAAACCAAGATATCACAGAAACAGAAACCTATTATATAGACATGTCAATTACATTTCAACGTCATAGAAGATTGTCACAGAGAGTTTCAAGACCTAAACCAGTATTACTAAGGCTCTGAAAAGGGGAGTATACCAGACAGCCATGCTGGGTCCAACCACACGAAAATTACAGAACAATTCGAATGAAATGAAATCTGTAATCGAATAAATGCTTATGCATACCTGTCTAGTCTCCAACTTTATTGTTTTTAATAAAAAATCAATACTTTCTATTAACTATTCTTCAAAAAAAGCACGCAACTAACAATAGAGCACGATAACTGAGAAATTGACATTACCATCTGTCATTTTCGAGTCTATGGTTGGACCCAGTCAGCCTGTCTGGCATACCTATCTTTCTAGTGCTCTAGTATTACGGGCCAGAATATCTTTTTCTTTGGAAATATTGATAATGATACGATTCTTATAAGAAATTCATGACAAATATGCGCGTAGCTGCCTTAATTAAAAATGTCAAGTTTGGTATTCATAGGATCTGTAATTTCGCTAGTATTAAAAAAAAGCAATGAAACGAAGTTAAAGTGAGAGTAACTACGGAACTAATCAACCGATTTTGACTGTTCATAGGAGCATACAGACATGTAGTGGTCCCAAATCTACAATAAAAATTTCAAGGCAGTAACACGTTCCGTTCGAGAGTTATTGCGACCAGAAATTTATCGGTTTATCACGAACAGGCAAAACATGAAAATAATGGAATATTTTATGTCAATATCTTCGAAACTACTGGACCGATTTGGCCGTTAACGAACTCAAATGCGGTATTTGAAATCCGAACCAGAAACCTAACTTAATTCATTTAGAAGGAATTCTCAAACGAAGGAGAATTTTGTTAAGACCTCAAAGACAGCATGTTATTTTCATTTCAAAATCGAACTGCTCTTTTTGATCTCTTGTGGATTCCATGGTGTTCCTATTACCTATTTTGTATCTTCGTGGTCTTCAGACTCCTCGTAATTTTCTCTGGAAACACTAATCTCTAGAGCCTAGAGGACCTAATTCATGGTGAAAAGCATCATATTCGAAGATAACCATCAAATAAATCTACCAAAGAAAGTCTCTAGCGATCTTTCGACCTTCTTACAACTCAGTTATTTCAAAATCGTGTCACACAACCGAGAATTGATCTACAAAATGTCAACGCAGCGGCTTATTTGGCTTATCTCACGACTCTTCGTTTTAATCAAATGATGATAGTAGTACATCATGTAAGATAATTGTAGATTTATCTTGAACAGTTGTGTCTCTAATTGTACAATAGTCAACGGAGATAAGATAAGCAATAATCGTACCGATAATTGACTAATTTATTAATTACAGTGACACTGCCGGGAATATGTCATGGTGGATTTATGACCGTTTAAAGATAAATAAGGGCCAGGGTAACATAGGATCTATGATAAATTGATCGTTGAAAAAATTGATGGTTATCCACAAAGAATAAGGCCTTTCATTAAGATATTTCCGCTCATCATTGTGGACCATTTCTTTGCTGACTGTAGGTTTCATGAATGAATAATCCGACATTGAAAACAATTCTTTTTGGCAGTCCGTAAGTAAACATTCTTGATTTCTAACGAAATTGGACAGAGAATTGAAATTGTCAGAGCATGTGTATTTAAAATATTTCGCTTATAGAGCTAAATCGTTTAGGCGATTTTTGACTTGAGATTCTATTTTTCGAATATTTTCAAAAGTGAAAATCCGATCGGATGAGGTCTGTATAAGCCCCCCCTCCATCAATAATTTCCCTTAGCACTAGAATATTCGGATTCACCTTGGATTTTTCATAAAAATCAGAAAAAGACAACTTATTCAAAACCTCAAACATAGTGTCATTCTAAAGTTTTTTACCACGCCAAATGTTTCAAAAATCGACGCTCAAAACAACGGTTTTCATATTACTTGTCAATATTAGAATGAGAGTATCACTCAATTTTTTCACATAGAACGAAAACCATAATTTAAAGTAAGTGATTCATATTTTGGCGTTTTCTCTTGCACAATTCGTTTATAAACTATTGAAAATATTTTAATGAATCGGGCTTCTGAAATGGCCACTTCCACAAACATGCGATGTGGTCTTTAAGAATTTCTAACGTTCACATGTGTCATTTCGGGCGTGAATAATCCTTATGTCAACCTGCCTTATTGACCATAAATTACGCTACTTTATACCAACAGGTTTTAATTCTATATAACTGTTGTAATTAAATATGCCCAGTTAATTCGTTATTTATTTAATTCACGCATTTCAATAAAAATGTCGTTATATTTCCGGAAAATGGTTTTAAGGGTATCATACACCTTGATTTTGATAAGTAGTGCGAATGACAAAAATTTCCATGGATCCGCACTTTTCTGTGTGACAAGCAATTCGAAATACACGATTAGGATTAAGATTTGGCAAGAATGTTGCTTTATTTCTCGCAAAAACTTTTGCCAATGGAGGACAAAGATTTGAGAACAGACTATATTAACGTTTGATTTTATCAATGCAAATTATTTGGAACAACTTTTTTGATAAGCTCACTAGAAATGAAAACCTTGTAACTTCTTCAAGACCCCAAAAAATTTGATCTAGTCTTAAGAGATTTTTGCGCACATTTGTGCTCAAAAAATGTCTTATGAAAAACGTCTTATGAAAAACGACTGTGTTTTCTCCCAAAAATCCTTGTAGTGAATGATTGGTCATATGGGTTTTCAAATTGACTGCCTGTATGAGAATATGACGTATAATATAAGATGTATTTCATTTTTACTCATGAACAATAGGTACATGAAAACGAATATTCAATAGTGCGAACTCTATTTTTTAGGTCAGCATTTAGAAGCTGCATTTGGCGGCAAGCTGTTTATGAATGACACAGGGCTGCATAGAGGTGCCAATCAAATCAAATCACATGGTTTTATTCTCGTTATGGCATTTCCGAAAGTACAGTGGAACTTTCCTCTAACGAACATCTGTGTTTCGAACAAGACATTGCACCTTGAACCCAAATTCCACGTTGAAAACAGCCTCTGAAACGAAGTAATTCTCTCTATAACGAAATATCCAAAGAATATCACTCTTTGAATGGTATATTGGTTAGAAGGTACAAGGGTGGGTTTTTTCTGAAATTTTTCCGGTCGTACGTAATAAATCCCGACCTCAAACTAAATCATTATGGTGGGCAGAGAGATTCTACTGAAACAGTTTTAAATACACCCCTGGCTGTTTGGTTTCAATCTAATCTAACCATAACGCTAGTGTGAAAAATTGCGAGAAAATGTCTAAAAGCAAGTGATTAAGTTTTAATGATAAACTTGAGAAACTAAAGATTTTAAGCTTATCTCCTATGGTCAGGAATATCAGAAATAGATATTTATGATATATGATGACTGCTTTGTTATTTGAAACTATCAAAAATAAGGGGGAAGAAACTTTTTCAAAGAATTGAGGTTTAGAGACAGATGTGAAAGGAAGCACAAAATCCAAATTCTTCCAGGTCTTTGGGTGTCGTATCAGGTTTATCTAAAAGACCTCAAAAGGAGTATGTATGTACCCCCTTAATCCCTCGATTACAACAAGCCCAATCATAGCATTTACGATCCATCCTCAAATTAATAGCCCACTCGTTTTCGAACTGATCCCATTTTATTAATCGTTACTTTCGATTTTATTGGATTTTTACATGGTCGCCAAACCGATAGAGCTGTACGCACAGAATTCGGGAAACTTCTTGACAAACAGTTAACGGCGATGTAACATGCCATATAATTTTTACGACCCCTTTAAATTAACATTTGCCCATAATCTTATGGGCATATAAAAATAGGATGTGCTTGGAATGGACTTAGGTTAATATCGATTTTACGACTGTTGGCGATTGAAGAATGCCCACAGGCGTTGCATCTTTCGAAATATGCGATTTTTTATAACAGGCCGATTAACGAAGCTCCCAGAAGACTTAGTGTTGGATGAGTATGCCCACATATTATGCGGATTTCTCTCTATGTAATTGAATACTTATTTTATGTTCGTCTATAATACTGTATACTGTATAGTATATAATCTTTGGTGACATTATTAGTTTCATACATCCCGCATCAATCAAATCTACGAGAAATTTTCCTGTTCTATCGACTGTAAATACGAAAACTGAAAGGGACAACTTCAAAACTTCAAATTTTCAAGGTAGGTTATGATTTGAACTGTAAAGTTAATTCAAGGAACATTTACTTCACGCCAGCTATATACGATTATCATTATTAATATATATTCTTTTAAAATCAAGAGCTAATATAATACAATACATAAAACCGAAATACAAATCCCTAATTGAGGTTAGTGCAAAACGGGTTTCCGTACTATTTTTTCGTATGATACCGGAGCTCAGGAAAAACCTCAGTGGAAAAAACCCTGTCTCACCGTTTCAACAAAAATAACACTTAAAAACTTTTCGAATATTGAAGGATTTCTTCTTTATTCAGTCCAAACGATAACCCTCTCCAAAATGCCTTCACAATTCTGAATCTGAAACGAAATAACCGAAGCAGAAAAAAGGAACAGAAAAATAAAATGATTGAAACTATTAAATCGATTTGAAATTAGCATGCCAACTCCAAAACGACTCTGTAATAATAAAAGGAAGGAATAACTTTCCTTCAAGTTGAAGCTACAGAAAATCTGGAAAAATAGCTATACAATAAATGATAAATGGCACCATTTTGTGATTTCTATTCAGGCACCAATAGGTAACTCAATAATCTATGAACCTACCTTAATAAATCGAAAATAAATGGAAAATCAGCCATTTTATACAGGGTGTTTCCTAAACATGCGGAAAATTCAAGGGGTTGTTTCCTTGGACTATTTTAAGCATATTTCGTCCTTTGATGATTTTTGAAAAACCTCTTTGTTTCGAAGATACAGGCCGAACAACATTTTTCATATTTTCAAAATTAATAATAGTTTAAATAAAAATGCGTACCGCACTGTGTTTACTAAGTAGGTACAATTTATTTTCAAATGTGGAAGACTTGCGAAATCGGATCATTGCTGGGTGTAACTTAATAAGAAATGATCCTGGTGCGTTTTTGAAAAGGTTCGGCAGTCAATGAGGAGAAGATTGGATGCTTGTATGCTGGCTAGAGGTGGTAATTTTAACTAGTTTTTGTAGGTTAAGTTAAATTTTCATGTAATTTTTCATAATAAAATGTTATTATCTAAAATTTTGTTTCCCCTGTATCTTCGAAACAAAGAGGTTTTTCAAAAATCATCAAAGGACAAAATATTCTTAGAATAGTCCAAGGAACAACCCCCTGAATTTTTGCGGCATGTTTAGGAAACACCCTGTATAATACTTTTCAGCAAAGTTGCCAGAACCAGTAGTTAACAGTCGCAGATAAGCCAATATTTCCTATTATACTCATAATTTATTGGTGAGAGAAACTCTCCTATATAGTAGATGAAACTACAGAGAATCTGGAAAAAATGGCAACGAAGCAAAGTATTCCAGTTACGATTTTTTATTCAGACAATAATAGGTAAATCTATAATCGATGGATCTATGTTCATTTTACGTAAAATTGATATTAAACAATTATCAACCGAATGAGTCAATCAAAATTGGAAAATCAGCCGTCTTCTAACCCCCTTTCGCAACGTTGCCAGATCTCCTATCAGCCATCAGTTAACAGCCGAAAATGAGCACATATTTCCGGTCATACTGATTACTAATAGGTAAGAATAACTCCGAACGTGATTGCGAACGAATTCCCCGTATTCAAGCCAGAAATCCATCACTTTACCTCTGCCAAAGCGAGCAAAATGAGATTTCCAATTGGCTGATCGGCTTTACGATTTGCTGCCAATTTATTCCGTTGTGCCGGCGTCGTTCGAAATTTGACCAAGTTAATTAATTTCCAGTCGTACTCAATAAAGCGTCAGGTTTCAATTTCAGCCTAATCTCATTAAAACTGACCGCTGTGAACAAATTGTTCTACAAATGTTGTAATTCGAATTGGCGTTACCATGAGCTGTGTCAAATTGTTGTAAGAGAAATTTTAAATCGGGGAAATTGAAATGTGTATTAATAGAGGTTATATGGGGATGTTATTGCTTTGGATTGTGTGTTTCAACTGAAAGGGGAGCTCCATCTTAGTGCTTTCAGTAGGTACGCTTGTTCCTAGTAGATAGTAGAGACCGGATTATATGCAGCATCAAAATGTTGTTATATGCATGAAAATGCTTGAATATGTACGAAAATAGACAGACTATGATCCTTAATATGCAGAATTTGCAAAATGAATAACGAATTCTGAGAAACCAAAAAAAGAAAAAAAAGTAATTTCGATTTCAAAATCAGTATATCAGACATTATAATATATAGTAACTAACTCTTAATAGAATGGTATTAAATTTTAATGTTGTGCAAATATTCGCTATATTTTTCTATATTGAAGAATCTTCAAATATTTCCTTCGAATGACTGCTAGTGAACCGGCACTGTGAAAATAGTCATTTACTATTCCTGACCGCCTCAAAATAAACATTGCAGAACAACTCTGTTTCCCTATCGAGTTATAACTGGTAATTTTTCTTTATAGGCTTTACTACGAGCAGGTGCCTTGGGAAAAAAAATTGTCGATGATATAAATTCATTCACATTCCCAAAAAATATGGATCGTACTTCTTACGCAAGTCGATGTTCTTCGTGAGCAAATCATGTAAATGAATAAAGATTGTAAAATATTTGATGCCTTGGCTGCCTTGATCATATAGGGTAGCAGTATCTGATAGAAATATCAAAGTTTTTCTGCAAAGATTCGAGAAATATTTTTTTGATACCCTCAATTACCAAATAGTACCGATAATATGCATCATAACATGATATTAGCTGAAATATGCAAATACCGCTGAAGATGTAAAATATTCAAATGCGAATATGCAATTGCATATAATCGGTCTCTATAGATTATTAAGGAGGCTGCATTATACTATGACTTGAAGATCTTATTCTTAGTAAAAAAACCACTATACTTTTGTTGATTCCGTGAAAACCCATGCTTAAAGTTTCACTCTTAAAAAAAAAAAAA